>OY740721.1:10429633-10620511 GCA_963513945.1 Hydrotaea diabolus | reverse complement strand
CTTAAAATTAATAAAATAAAATTCTTATGTGACCTATGAGGAATTAACTTTTAGGTTAAAAGTAATAGTATCGTAGATTATGTGGCGGAGTGTGTTGGGTTGCTGAAAAGATCTGGCAACTCTATAACCGGCACACTTTTGACGATCGCATTAGCATCGTGACATCACATTTTTTCTCAGTTAAAATATTTTGTTTAAAGATAAGTTTTATATAAATTGGAATTAAATAAATAAATCATTTAATTACCAAAGTGGTGACCCCGACGTGAGCAACATGAATAATAGCGGCTCCGAGTGCAAGGATTTTAAAGAAGATGGAAATTCCGCCTCAGCAGTTGGAACCTCTGCTTTCCGCGTCTAAAAATGCCCCCATTCGACGAGACAAATGTCGAAAATTGGTTTTATTTGTTACACTTTTATTTTTGAGCAGTTGGCATTTCACAAGGCGATAGAAAATTTGATACCGTGTGCTCTCAGCTGTCACCATTGTGCATAACAGAATTTCGTCCAATTCTCGATAGTGCTCCAGCTGACGATAAGTACAATTACTTGAAGGCACAGTTAACCAAATTAATGGGAGCAGCACAACAAAAACGTCTACGCCAGCTAATACAGGAAATGCAACTTGGGGATAGACGCCATGGTCAATTGTACTATGAAATTCTTTTGAAGTCGAATGGTAGCTTGACCTAGACAGTATTACTTGACCTCTAGTCATCTCGTCTTCCCTCTTCTGTACAAACGGCCGTAATAATGCATGGGCACAGCGAATGTAAAAATTAAGATTGCTGATGCTATATTTGAAAATATCTTCGGCCACGACCAAGTCCAATTTGGAGCAGTTGTGCGCTACAGTCAACAATTTATCTAATCAAGTACAGCGATTATCTTTAGCAACCCCCAGACAAGGTTCTTCTAATAGGCAGAAAGTCGGTCGTAAACCAATTCGTGAACCCCAGCAGCGAGACAATACTGAAAACCCTCAGTTCGATACTTGCTGGTAACACCATCGATTTGGAGACCGTGCAAGAAACTGCAGACCACCTTATCGTTATCAGAAAACACAGCAGCGACAATGACTATCTACAGCGAATATTGACAGACTATGCATTCAAGAAAGATTAACTATTGATACAGGCGCAGAGGTATCATGTTTACCACCTTCAAATAATACGAAAAAACTACACATGACTACAACTCGCGTTTACGCTGTCAATGGTTCGCCTATTAAAGTACTAGGAGAAGTAAAAACAGAACTTGATCTTGGTCTTTCAAAAAAAATCACCTGGACATTTCTTGTTGCCTCGAGAATAATAGGTGAGGATTTTTTAAAATATTATAATTTACTGGTTGATGTCAACGCAGGCGACTAATTTGTGCTGACACGAACCCACGCAAAAAATAGTGTACCATCGATAGTACACATTCATCAACACATCTTATTGATAAGTCTGCGCCTCTCGCCAATGTAATTAGAGCTATTCCTAACTGCTGCTGCCAAAAAAGAGTTTGATGTTTTATTACAAGCAAGAATTTGCCGTCCGTCAAAATCCAACTGGTCTAGCCCGCTACATATGGTGAAAAAGGCCTATATATATATATATATATATATATATATATATATATATATATATATATATATATATATATATATATATATATATATATATATATATATATATATATATATATATATATATATATATATATATATATATATATATATATATATATATATATATATATATATATATATATATACATTCAGTACTTTTTATTTTACAGCATAAATCGTGTGTAACAGTATGTCCCTACTAAGTAACTACAAATATATGGAAATACCACGACACATTCCGGACTTGAATCCGATAAAAAAAAATTGTGGTCCTTCGTACATGCAAATATAACAGAACACCATATTTCATTGCAAGAAACGTTTTAAAATGCTTTTCAAGAAAAATGCGGCAAAATAAAATTCTAAGCGTTCCGTAATTAAGAGTATTCAATGCCATGTTCTTAAAATTAATAAAATAAAATTCTTATGTGACCTATGAGGAATTAACTTTTACAAATATATGCGCGTTTTATGAAAGTGAAGTCGACGATTCTAAGCGCAAATAGAAAGGGACCTAATCTTTAAAATGGCTCTCCTGAACAAAACTTGTTTTTAACCTTAGGTCCCTTTATATTTGCGCGTCATATATATATATAGTATATAGTATATATATATATATATATATATATATATATAGTATATATAGTATATATATATATATATATATATATAATATATATATATATATATATATATATTATATATATATATATATATATATATATATATATATATATATATATATATATATATATATATATATATCTATATATATATATATATATATATATATATATATATATATATATATATATATATATATATATATATATATACATTCAGTACTTTTTATTTTACAGCATAAATCGTGTGCAACAGTATGTCCCCTACTAAGTAACTACAAATATATGGAAATACCACGACACATTCCGGACTTGAATCCGATAAAAAAAAATTGTGGTCCTTCGTACATGCAAATATAACAGAACACCATATTTCATTGCAAGAAACGTTTTAAAATGCTTTTCAAGAAGAATGCGGCAAAATAAAATTCTAAGCGTTCCGTAATTAAGAGTATTCAATGCCATGTTCTTAAAATTAATAAAATAAAATTCTTATGTGACCTATGAGGAATTAACTTTTAGGTTAAAAGTAATAGTATCGTAGATTATGTGGCGGAGTGTGTTGGGTTGCTGAAAAGATCTGGCAACTCTATAACCGGCACACTTTTGACGATCGCATTAGCATCGTGACATCACATTTTTTCTCAGTTAAAATATTTTGTTTAAAGATAAGTTTTATATAAATTGGAATTAAATAAATAAATCATTTAATTACCAAAGTGGGTGACCCCGACGTGAGCAACATGAATAATAGCGGCTCCGAGTGCAAGGATTTTAAAGAAGATGGAAATTCCGCCTCAGCAGTTGGAACCTCTGCTTTCCGCGTCTAAAAATGCCCCCATTCGACGAGACAAATGTCGAAAATTGGTTTTATTTGTTACACTTTTATTTTTGAGCAGTTGGCATTTCACAAGGCGATAGAAAATTTGATACCGTGTGCTCTCAGCTGTCACCATTGTGCATAACAGAATTTCGTCCAATTCTCGATAGTGCTCCAGCTGACGATAAGTACAATTACTTGAAGGCACAGTTAACCAAATTAATGGGAGCATCACAACAAAAAACGTCTACGCCAGCTAATACAGGAAATGCAACTTGGGGATAGACGCCATGGTCAATTGTACTATGAAATTCTTTTGAAGTCGAATGGTAGCTTGACCTAGACAGTATTACTTGACCTCTAGTCATCTCGTCTTCCCTCTTCTGTACAAACGGCCGTAATAATGCATGGGCACAGCGAATGTAAAAATTAAGATTGCTGATGCTATATTTGAAAATATCTTCGGCCACGACCAAGTCCAATTTGGAGCAGTTGTGCGCTACAGTCAACAATTTATCTAATCAAGTACAGCGATTATCTTTAGCAACCCCCAGACAAGGTTCTTCTAATAGGCAGAAAGTCGGTCGTAAACCAATTCGTGAACCCCAGCAGCGAGACAATACTGAAAACCCTCAGTTCGATACTTGCTGGTACCACCATCGATTTGGAGACCGTGCAAGAAACTGCAGACCACCTTATCGTTATCAGAAAACACAGCAGCGACAATGACTATCTACAGCGAATATTGACAGACTATGCATTCAAGAAAGATTAACTATTGATACAGGCGCAGAGGTATCATGTTTACCACCTTCAAATAACACGAAAAAACTACACATGACTACAACTCGCGTTTACGCTGTCAATGGTTCGCCTATTAAAGTACTAGGAGAAGTAAAAACAGAACTTGATCTTGGTCTTTCAAAAAAAATCACCTGGACATTTCTTGTTGCCTCGAGAATAATAGGTGAGGATTTTTTAGAATATTATAATTTACTGGTTGATGTCAACGCAGGCGACTAATTTGTGCTGACAAGAACAACCCACGCAAAAAATTGTGTACCATCGATAGTACACAATCATCAACACATCTTATTGATAAGTCTGCGCCTCTCGCCAATGTAATTAGAGCTATTCCTAACATCTTAAGGCTTGCGCCGCCGTGGGTACAGGCAAATTCAAAGGTTGTGCACTATATTGAGACTGCAGGTCTCGACGGACTCAGCAAGAGTCCGTCGTTTGACACCTGTTAGCTGCTGCCAAAAATGAGTTTGATGTTTTATTACAAGCAAGAATTTGCCGTCCGTCAAAATCCAACTGGTCTAGTCCGCTACATATGGTGAAAAAGCCTAAAAGCTCGTGGCGTCATTTGTGGGGACTACAGGTCATTAAATGCATTGGCAACTCCGAATGGATATCCTTTGCCATTTCTTCACGATTTTGCAGGAATACTTTAGGGCAAAAAGATATTTTCAAAGGTAGACCTCCGCAAAGCATTTCATCTGATCCCCATTAATCCGGACGATATACCAAAAACTGCTACAACAACGCCATTTGGACTGTTCGAGTTTACACAGATGACTTTTGGTCTGAGGAATGCTGCGAAACAGTGAAGGAACTTAAAGGATTCCTTGCGATGATTAACTTTTGTAGAATGTTCCTTCGGCACGAGGCCGAAATTCAAATTCATTTAAATGAAATGACGCCAGGAAATAAGACACATGGTCAGACACAGCTTTGATGGCATTTGAAAGATGTCGAAAGTTGCTGAAGAAAGCTATAGCATTAGCACGTCCTAAAATGACCGCTCCACTTGTACAGCAGTTAATGTAAAATTACAAACATATGGCAATACCACGACACAGTGCAAACTTGAATCCGATAAAAAAATTTGTGGTCCTTCTTAAATGCAATATATATATATATATATATATATATATATATATATATATATATATATATATATATATATATATATATATATATATATATATATAATATATATATATATATATATATATATATATATATATATATATATATATATATATATATATATTAAACCGGTCGTTATTTTCCAAAAAGTGTCTGATTTTGAAGTGCCGGGCAGATTTTATTTCCTTTTGGTCTAAAACCATTAAATTTAAAATTTGGGCTGATCGGATAATATTTAGTGGCCGCGCCCATCAACCAAAAATTTAAATACATGAAATATATGGAAAAAAATTTATATTTACTTAATTAACATAATATATAAAAGGCAAGGGAAGAAAACAGCAATAATTAAGAGATTAAACTTATTTCTGAGTTGAGTGTAGACTTGTTATGAGTCGGAAATTTTGTCCTATATGCTTCAACAAACAGAAAGACCAATTGTTTTTGTTCTTCATTCTTCGTTAGAATGCGGTTAAAATCTTTCATAAATTTCACACCGCGTTCTGCATTATCATTGACAACAAATAACTGCCGACTAAAATCCAATGCTGCTTGAAAGTCTTCGTTTTCTACCCATGTTGATGGATCGCATTGCAAAAAGGCCGCAGATAAGTTGAATGCCGAAAGAAATATTTAGTTTTATAAGATACAAAATCTCTCAATGAGGTGAGGTGGAGCACTTTTGGGTCCGCAATTCTTCGCCCTTCCAATAGCTTTACATTGGGTTCTATTGATTGTAGACAATTCACCATTTCACGCTTTTCTTCTAGTGAAACATTAGGGTCAAAGAATGCTAAGGCTGTAGTTTCCGGTGTTAAGTACCACAAATGTGCTTTAAGTTTCGACAAAATTGTGTCAGATACTTCTTTATCAATTTCTGCGTAGGCGATGGCATTTTTTATAAATTGAAGATCCTGGCTTGGAGCTTGGATGGCGTTTGGGCATCCGTACCAGTTTTTTATGTAAATCTTCACAAGAAAAATACAAATTTCTCGCAAAGCTTTGAGTTCTGCTACTGTTAAGCGAAACTGCTCTCTAAAAAGAAATATTTTCAAGCAATACAATCCTTTTCCCATGAACCTTGCATGTGATGTTGAACTGCATGTGAAAAAATTCATACCATCTTCTCCAAGAAATGTCAAGGTAAGTTGAAGAAATTTTTTATAATCTGCACGGATTTGCATTTTCTGCAGCTGATTATTGCAGAATATTTTTATAGCTTCAGATTCTTCGTTACTTATTTTAGAGCGGACAATTTCATCATCTAGACCACATTTGTACAACTCGTGATCAAGGTTATCCCAAACCGCATCGAATCTGTTGAAAATGGGTACTTCGGGTGCACTTGTTGCGGAATATTTTACTTCAAATACACTTTTCAAAACAATTGCATAGATGTGGTGGCGGCATGGGAGCTGAATCAATTTCCGTTCTAAAAAATTTTGTATGAAAACAGTTGCACCGCTTTTTGATCCGGTATTGGAGGAAGTTGTATCAAAGCTTATGGCGCCAACTCGATCAATAATGTTCCAACTAACCAATGCGTCACGAACAGCAGTTGCAATGTTTTCTCCCGTAGACGGTTCTACAGCGGTAGCACTGAGAAATTTTGACGTACCATCATAACTGACGAGAATTGCGATTCTATCTACTTTTTTTTTACCAAGTGTTGATTCCATTAGTTTGCCATCCCAGTGAACCACCAACGATCGAGCATTGCTTATCTATAGAAAAAACCAAATGGATGAAAAACAATGAAGAAAATGAATAAATTATCGAGATAATTACAAATTACATATAAATCATAAGAATATAAATTAAAATAAAAAGTTACATTTTCTTGAAAATCAGAATGTTCTCTTCTTCCATTTGTCGATGTTTCTTTCGCATATCATGAATAGATGTTCTATTGATAACTAGTTCACTAACATCCACTTTCAAAGCTTCTGCTGTAGCTATCAAAATATGTACGGCTTTTCCACTCGATACTTTAGCATCATCTAATGCAGCGGAAAGACGTGCGTGATCCATTGGGTTCGGCCACTTTTTTACGTTCTTCTTTACCACTATTGACTTGGTCATCGGTAGCAAAGTCCATTGTGGGATCTAATACCTCATCATCATCATCATCCATATAATCATTATCTTCCCCTGCTATCACTTATGCCGAATCAAAAAAGTATTATTAAATAAAAAAAAACACAAAATCATGTATGTATCTACCAATACTTTGCTTTAACATTTCTGAGTGTCTCCTCTTTCGCGCTTCCTCTTTATCTTTTCGCTCAATTGAGCGTTTTTTCTTCAGCCGTACATTTTAAGATCGACACCAGCCATGCAACCCGGACGTCCCTTCTCTCTTTGTTTTAATAAAAACTGTCTGTCTTCTTCGACAGGAATCATTTGCAAAGCATTTGCATGGGCAATGTCGAAGAGATCATCCAATTTTCCAACAAATTCTCCTTGTTTACTGTGTGGTTTTCCTTTCGAAGAAGTTTTCCTAACACGGTTCCATTCATCATAAATTTTAATTAGTTTTTCACAACATTTGTGTTCTTCACGTATTGGTATTCTAGCTTGTTGCCAAAACAACGATGCCATATTTACAGATAACTTTGCACTCTCTTTGGATGAAAATTTTGCGATTCGCATATTATCAAAGAATTCTTGCAAAACTTGACGATTTGAGGGTAATTTAGCTCCCAATATTTGGTGTAATATTCGGCCAATAAGAATAATATTGGAATCCACTGAACTTCGAGTAGTAATTGAAGAAGATGTTGTTGGCAAATCCGCCATTATGAAATTTCCAATTAGTGTCGTGCTAACAAATTATGTATTAATATTTTTTTTATATTTTCACTCGAAAAACATGTAAACTAACTTACTTCTTTGAAATTCACACGATACACAAATTTACACAATATTAAATTCTTTTACCGTTTCTTTTTTATAATTATTTGCACTTTTTTCCTTAAACAATATCTGACACGCATCAAGACTGAATGAAACTAAAGAATAAAGACTCAAAATACATATATTTTGTGTACTGAGCTTTTCGCAATGGTACTTTTTGTTTTTGCTTTGCAACAGCAAGAGAAATATTTCAAAACGATACATATAGCCTTTTCATAAGTGTTTAAAATAAATAATTATGTTACTTGCTTCAACTTTCTTATTAACCAATTTTGGAAATTGATGACTTATTAGAAAGATAATTTCATTGCTAATCGTAATCAATTAGATTTTGTAGAAAATATTCTCTTTTGTGCACTTAATTTGATTTTAGACCAAAAGGAAACAGAATCTGCCCAGCACTTCAAAATTTATTTTTAACGACCGGTCTAATATATATATATATATATATATATATATATATATATATATATATATATATATATATATATATTATATATATATATATATATATATATATATATATATATATATATATATATTATATATAATATATATATATATATTATAATATATATATATATATATATATATATATATATATATATATATATATATATATATATATATATATATATATATATATATATATATTATATATATATATATATATATATATATATATATATATATATAATATATATATATATATATATATAATATATATATATATATATATATATATATATATATTATATATATATATATATATATATATATTTATATATATATACATAGCGGCTCACCCATTGTTTACACTGCTGCTTTGGTTTTATGTAATGAATCTATGTTTCATCCATAGTTATAAAACACCGCAATAACACATTCCATTTGCGGTTAAACATCTCCAAACAATCCTTTGAAGTTGTCACACGATTACGTTAATGGTCAATTAAGAGCAAACGCGGCACCCATCCCAAACTCAACTAATCATGTAATATTTATATATATATAATATATATATATATATATATATATATATATATATATATATATATATATATATAATATATATATATATATATATATATATATTATATATATATATATATATATATATATATATATATATATATATATATATATAATATATATATATATATATATATAATATATATAATATATATATATATATATATATAATATATATATATATATATATAATATATATATATAATATATTATATATATATATATATATATTTATATATATATACATAGCGGCTCACCCATTGTTTACACTGCTGCTTGGTTTTATGTAATGAATCTATGTTTCATCCATAGTTATAAAACACCGCAATAACACATTCCATTTGCGGTTAAACATCTCCAAACAATCCTTTGAAGTTGTCACACGATTACGTTAATGGTCAATTAAGAGCAAACGCGGCACCCATCCCAAACTCAACTAATCATGTAAAATCGAAACCAAACTGCCATGTAAAGTGCGTATGGCATCAACAATCTCAGGCACTCTTAGATCGGCAAACACTATATTTCGACATTTTCGGGTTTATTAACCTCAATAGGCCGCCTAGAATGTTCAGCGTCTTTTATATATGTCCGAACACAACGAAAGTCATTTGTTACCATTGAAATCGATGGTGCAGAGCCCCTATAGTATTTATCAATATTTTCCTTGGTTTGATTGACGGTTTTTTTCCGCAAGAAATAATGTTAAGCGAGCACACGAAATTTCCTTTTTTCCATTTTTAACAAAATCCACGAGGTCGTATATTTTGAACAGCTGTTAAACTCAAACTAGATACTGGAGCTCTCTCAAAATTTTTTTGTAGTCTATTAACAGAATTTGATGGGAGCAGTGTTGCATTTCATGTAACTAGCAGGGAAGTTTGAAAAGTCACGGATTTATTGATCCACCCAGTTGTTTCCGTTTTGTAAAACCCCAAACTTTGTTCACACATTTTCAGGAACGTAATTATACATGTGGAGGTGGCTTATACAAATAACCAGGCTAGAAGTGACTTCTGAGAGTCACTCACAAACTTCAACTCGTTTGTGACACGGCAATTGTTAAAACATTTGTCTTTTCCCCTAATTAACACTGGGATTCGACTTCGAATCAGACGAGTTTACAATTCTTCCCATACATTGAAGGCCCATCTTAGGTTTACTTGTGCAATTATTGTACACACTGATCATGGCAAAACGGGGCTCACAATGAAAATACACTTGAGAAAATAATTTATCAACAATTTATATTTCCCTAGTATACATTTGCGTAAACTTACAAAACATATGAGTTAACAAAGTAATTTGTAACAGTACTATTTCCCTTTGAGTATGCAAAATAACTCCTAGTGTAAAATATATTTCGGGTTGTAAATAACCAAAGTTTTACCAGATAGAAGCATATATTGGCAATGAAGTTTTCTTTAAAATGCAGTAAGTGTGACTTTTTAGGTGCGTACTCTATTAATCCATCCACGTCGGTCCATATTTTAAGATATTTCAAAACTATAAATATGAGCAGACTATTGCCTTATGTGCCCGCATACCCAGAAGTTTAAGGATATAGTTAGAATACTGGTTGGTTGTGTAGAGTGAGTGTCGTTCTGGCCATTCTGGTAGTTATGCCGATGTAGCAATGCTGCAACAATTTCTAAAGATCATTAAGGTTCTACCTGATCTGTCTGAGAGGAGGCAACATGCCTATATGACATTGTTCGAGATGAATACTGCAAAGACAACAAGGAATAGCATGCGAGATGAAAAAAGAATAGTGAGTTTAAAGGCGCTTTTTTACAATATGTATCACCAAACTGAAGAAATACTAAAGAGTTTTTACTCTTGAGTGCTCGTTTTTTTATCAGTTCCCTTCAGATGCGCTTTGTTTCGCTACTGAGTTTAACTTCCTTGCAGGGCATTTTTACTTCATATCCCACATAATGCTAAAAAAGAAGCAAATATAAATGTTCCTATCGCATATTTTACTTACTTATGTAAGTTTGAAATTTTTTGCCAAAGTGATAGAAAATATATTATAAAGAGGACCCATTTATATTATATTCAATATTTGAAAACTTAAATACATAGTACAGCGGAAGATATTTTACGTAAGATTACATTGCGTTAGTGTTACTTATTTTAGTAAGAATTTAAATGCTTAATATTCATATACCTACTTATATCTTAACAGATACGAACTAATTCATTAACGTTGTGCTAATTTTTCCAGTATTATTATTTTTCCTGGTGTGTGCATATCATAATTTAAGCTTATACGGTATTCTAAAATACAAACGAAATTACCTTGTTCGTGATTTCGCCAAAAAAAAAACTATTACGATTTGTATAGAAATTGGCATATGAAATGAGTTATATTTCATTTTTTTTGTTTATTGATTTACCGAATAAAAAAACATTACACAATTAAGTTGTTCCACAGCGACTCTATGGAATTTTTTAGGCTAGTCGGCAACAATTCAGCCACTTAAAAAATAACAACTTCATATCATGACAAAAAATGGATAGATCTTTAGATCTATCCATGCTAGATATAAGTTTGCGAACTTCATAATTACTTGTAGTCACAAATTTAAATGATTGCTATGATGCTTTAGCGTTCTCAATTCGTTAAAATTATCCGAAGGACGCACTTCAATTTGCAGTTTTAACTCCTGCACGTGATCGGAGAGGTAATTTTCCACAGAATCAATTTGTATGACTTGCTCCATGTAATTGTATACGTCATCAATTGACGTTCCGTTACAAGGACGCGCAATCAATTTGTGACAATTTGCGTAACTAAAACTATCGAGGACACTCATCAGCTTTGACATTAAGGTATTTTGCAAAGTATCTACATTTGCATCACCCACAAAATTGCTTGACATTCGTCCAAATAACTTTAACTTATTTTCCGAAAACATCTATAAAACGACATTATCTTCAGCTTTCCTCGATAAATTGTGTTAATGTGCAATATAAGTACAACAGTGTCAATAAAACTTATGCTTTGAACGTATGCGCGAACGGAGCAATTCGAGACAGCAATGCCCTGAACTTTAGCCCTGAATATTGCAGAGCTATTGTGTGTTTCAGTTTGCATCTTCAAATTGAACGTTTCGGAGTGTTTTTTTTTTTGCAAGTGATTTAAAAGTTGAGAGTAGAATTTTTTGTGTGGTTTTAAACTAATTTAAAAGATGACGCGTAAAGCAGTGACCATAGAAAAAATAATGGCTATGATTGAAGACGAAGATGACGGTATTGACACCGTTTGTGTGGTGCCACCAGACAGAATTGATGAAGTTACAGATGAGGAATACATAGACGATAATGAAATTCCCATAAATGATAATGTATGTTCATCAAGATTTTATTTTATGTATTATGGGCATAATTTTTGTTTTTATTTAGCAAACAGCTTTGCAAGAAGTAGCTGGCACGTTTGAAATATAGAGAAGAGATCAAGATGAGCCTCTTCAAGATATGATAATTACTGACCAACAAAACGTGCCAAAATAACAGACAGTCCCTTACGGACATGCAAAGATCCTAAGTGGACACAGAGGAATGATAGATCAGGAAATTTTGAATTTTCTTTACAAACAAATACAGATGAATTATTGGCTGTTCGATCGAAGTTATTTTCTGAAATAAAAGAATCGTCACCATTGCAGCTCTTTGAAAAGATCTTTGACCAGGAAATGCTAGATTTCATCATAAATAAATCAAATATCTATGCTCAACAAAAGCAGATAAACACTTCCTTAAACGAAAATAGACTGAGACGTTTCTTAGGTATTCTGATATTATCAGGATTCAACACATTGCCCTCAATTGAAGACTATTGGTCGAATGATCCATGTCTAGGCAATTCAATAGTAAAGCAGAGTATGCCACGTAAAATGTTCAAAGATTTAAAACGAATTATCCATTTTAATAACAACAATAATTTGGACATAAATGATAAGCTCACCAAGGTAAAAATAATAAAATAACTATGAAATTTATATTAATATAACATTATGATTGACTGATAATATGTGATGTGTTTATTTCTCAGGTTAGACCATTGGTTGAGATGGCAAACAAAAAGTACATGCAGTTTGGCATATGGAGTACCGATTTGTCAATTGATGAACAAATGGTTCCATATTTTGGACGCCACTCATGTAAAATGTACATAAGAAACAAACCAATACGGTTTGGTTACAAATTGTAGTGTCTTTGCTCTGCAAATGGGTATTTGTATAGCTGCATACCGTATGCGGGAGCCAGTGATAATTATGATCGACAAATCGGTCTGGGCGCAGATGTTGTACTAAGACTATTAGAAAATGAAGAAAACCCCAATTGTCATAGAGTTTACTTTGATAATTTTTTCACGTCTTATCAACTAATGTGTTTGCTGAATGAAAAAAATTTTGTGCATCTGGAACAGTTCGCACCAATAGAATTGGTAAAGCACCATTAAAAACAGGAAATCAATTAAATCGTGGTGACTCTGATTTTCAATATGATCAAACGATCAATATATTGGTTTGTCGTTGGGCTGATAATAAGGAAGTGACAATTTGTACTAATTTTGACCAAATTCAGCCAATGCACTCTGTCAAAAGATGGAAAAAAAAAGAAAAAAAATTCGGAACTTATCAGCAGCCAAATATGTTTTACAATTATAACCAAGGCATGGGTGGTGTTTATTTGCATGACAACGCAGTGCAAAATTGTAGAATAAACATCCGATCTAAAAAGTGGTATTGGCCATTCTTCATCTCAGTTTTAAGTTCATCTGTTGTCAACGCCTGGAAGCTACACTGTTTTGTCGCAAAGGAAAGAAACGAAAAACCTATGCCGCAAAAAAAATTTCGTGTTATAATAGCAAAAGAACTTTTGTTGTCATGTAAACGACTAGAAATCTCTCCAGAATTTTCACCACGCAACTTGCCAAGAGTCGATTGTGAGCACATTCCCGTTGAGCAGGAGGATGGAAAGCCTAGACGTTGCAGATTAAAATCTTGTGGCAAGCCAATAAAATGGATGTGCAAAAAGTGTAACGTTCATTTGCATCCTAAGTGTTTTGAGGCGTACCATCAAAATTAATTTTCTCAATATTTATAAAAACTATAATTTCTCAATATTCTGAAATAAATATATTTACTTTAATCATAAAACATTTATGTTAATATTAATTTTTTTACAAAAAATAAAATAATTTCAAAGTTTTTATAGCAATAAATAATAATGTTGAATAGCGGCCAACGTTCGCGCTTGCGAACACCATTTTCCGACAATCCCAGAAGAGCAATCCCAGAAGAGCACGAGCCTAAAATTAGCTAAGAACTCGAATTTCATTCAAATCTGACGACTTTTATGTTTCACGGCCGGAAATGGGTTAACGACCATCATTTGATATTTCTTTTTCAAAAATACGCTTCGTCAGTATCATTCGAACTAAGCTTATCACCAACATCCTTCAAAACGGACTTTATATTAGTATTAGCATCTCTACAAACAAACAATAATTTTCCACACGGTATCGTTCAAAATCTTAACAAATTTCTTCAAATCAACGGTATCATTTTTCAGCTCTTTATTTTCTTTTTGCCCAACTTCTAGTCTTTTTTTGCTGTCGGCCATAACTTGTAGAATGTCATCGAATTGTTTTGATATAAAAGTCATACTGTGTTGTAACAAATCAATCTGATCCAATGTGTACAGTTGTGTTTTGATCAAACTTAATTCATTCTGTATGTCACCTCCACTTTAGTTACAAAGATGACAAAAGTACTTTTCTCTCTCATTGTTCATCAAGTGTTCATATTGACGTTAGTCTAGCGTAGTGCAAAGACAGTGGAATGACTTGGCGCATTTGTCACATTGTATAGACTCCTTTTCTTTTTTCTTCACTTCTTTGTTACACTGGCCCACACAATTTTGGCGTTTTTAGCACTGCGACGAGTTTCGTGTACATTGTTGATGTAAATGGGAGTTTACGACCAA
Source organism: Hydrotaea diabolus (assembly GCA_963513945.1). Lineage (NCBI taxonomy): Eukaryota > Metazoa > Arthropoda > Insecta > Diptera > Muscidae > Hydrotaea > Hydrotaea diabolus. The sequence continues at coordinate 10,605,573 of OY740721.1, read as the reverse complement.
TGATGTACTGTACAAGATTTATATTATTTTTTATACAAGTTAGGGCCGTCCTTGGGGCTCTTGTAGCTATCAATAACAACTTCAATGTCCTGATGTTTTATCACCGTTCTCTGGCGTAACTTCGAGATAATCAGGTAGCTAAGGATAGGGTGATTGTTACAAGGCCAGAAAGTGATGGGCCTGTTACCGTTTTACCCTTGACCTCGTTAATGTGCCGCAGGTTCTCTAAGCTTAACCTCTGGAGATACGTGAGGCTCAGTATTTCCTGGTGATATGTGTTGTTGCCGATTGTTGTCGCTGCCGAGAGATGTTTTTTCTTCAACATGGCTTTCTTAAACAAGGATCCATTCACATTGACTTCATTGTCGAAGGTAAGTAAGTAAGCGCCGGTAACTTTTGTAATGGAGCCATCCGTATTTTGTATGGCTTTAATAATAATGACCCCATCGTCATCAATTGACGTTCCGTTACAAGGACGCGCAATCAATTTGTGACAATTTGCGTAACTAAAACTATCGAGGACACTCATCAGCTTTGACATTAAGGTATTTTGCAAAGTATCTACATTTGCATCACCCACAAAATTGCTTGACATTCGTCCAAATAACTTTAACTTATTTTCCGAAAACATCTATAAAACGACATTATCTTCAGCTTTCCTCGATAAATTGTGTTAATGTGCAATATAAGTACAACAGTGTCAATAAAACTTATGCTTTGAACGTATGCGCGAACGGAGCAATTCGAGACAGCAATGCCCTGAACTTTAGCCCTGAATATTGCAGAGCTATTGTGTGTTTCAGTTTGCATCTTCAAATTGAACGTTTCGGAGTGTTTTTTTTTTTGCAAGTGATTTAAAAGTTGAGAGTAGAATTTTTTGTGTGGTTTTAAACTAATTTAAAAGATGACGCGTAAAGCAGTGACCATAGAAGAAATAATGGCTATGATTGAAGACGAAGATGACGGTATTGACACCGTTTGTGTGGTGCCACCAGACAGAATTGATGAAGTTACAGATGAGGAATACATAGACGATAATGAAATTCCCATAAATGATAATGTATGTTCATCAAGATTTTATTTTATGTATTATGGGCATAATTTTTGTTTTTATTTAGCAAACAGCTTTGCAAGAAGTAGCTGGCACGTTTGAAATATAGAGAAGAGATCAAGATGAGCCTCTTCAAGATATGATAATTACTGACCAACAAAACGTGCCAAAATAACAGACAGTCCCTTACGGACATGCAAAGATCCTAAGTGGACACAGAGGAATGATAGATCAGGAAATTTTGAATTTTCTTTACAAACAAATACAGATGAATTATTGGCTGTTCGATCGAAGTTATTTTCTGAAATAAAAGAATCGTCACCATTGCAGCTCTTTGAAAAGATCTTTGACCAGGAAATGCTAGATTTCATCATAAATAAATCAAATATCTATGCTCAACAAAAGCAGATAAACACTTCCTTAAACGAAAATAGACTGAGACGTTTCTTAGGTATTCTGATATTATCAGGATTCAACACATTGCCCTCAATTGAAGACTATTGGTCGAATGATCCATGTCTAGGCAATTCAATAGTAAAGCAGAGTATGCCACGTAAAATGTTCAAAGATTTAAAACGAATTATCCATTTTAATAACAACAATAATTTGGACATAAATGATAAGCTCACCAAGGTAAAAATAATAAAATAACTATGAAATTTATATTAATATAACATTATGATTGACTGATAATATGTGATGTGTTTATTTCTCAGGTTAGACCATTGGTTGAGATGGCAAACAAAAAGTACATGCAGTTTGGCATATGGAGTACCGATTTGTCAATTGATGAACAAATGGTTCCATATTTTGGACGCCACTCATGTAAAATGTACATAAGAAACAAACCAATACGGTTTGGTTACAAATTGTAGTGTCTTTGCTCTGCAAATGGGTATTTGTATAGCTGCATACCGTATGCGGGAGCCAGTGATAATTATGATCGACAAATCGGTCTGGGCGCAGATGTTGTACTAAGACTATTAGAAAATGAAGAAAACCCCAATTGTCATAGAGTTTACTTTGATAATTTTTTCACGTCTTATCAACTAATGTGTTTGCTGAATGAAAAAAATTTTGTGCATCTGGAACAGTTCGCACCAATAGAATTGGTAAAGCACCATTAAAAACAGGAAATCAATTAAATCGTGGTGACTCTGATTTTCAATATGATCAAACGATCAATATATTGGTTTGTCGTTGGGCTGATAATAAGGAAGTGACAATTTGTACTAATTTTGACCAAATTCAGCCAATGCACTCTGTCAAAAGATGGAAAAAAAAAGAAAAAAAATTCGGAACTTATCAGCAGCCAAATATGTTTTACAATTATAACCAAGGCATGGGTGGTGTTTATTTGCATGACAACGCAGTGCAAAATTGTAGAATAAACATCCGATCTAAAAAGTGGTATTGGCCATTCTTCATCTCAGTTTTAAGTTCATCTGTTGTCAACGCCTGGAAGCTACACTGTTTTGTCGCAAAGGAAAGAAACGAAAAACCTATGCCGCAAAAAAATTTTCGTGTTATAATAGCAAAAGAACTTTTGTTGTCATGTAAACGACTAGAAATCTCTCCAGAATTTTCACCACGCAACTTGCCAAGAGTCGATTGTGAGCACATTCCCGTTGAGCAGGAGGATGGAAAGCCTAGACGTTGCAGATTAAAATCTTGTGGCAAGCCAATAAAATGGATGTGCAAAAAGTGTAACGTTCATTTGCATCCTAAGTGTTTTGAGGCGTACCATCAAAATTAATTTTCTCAATATTTATAAAAACTATAATTTCTCAATATTCTGAAATAAATATATTTACTTTAATCATAAAACATTTATGTTAATATTAATTTTTTTACAAAAAATAAAATAATTTCAAAGTTTTTATAGCAATAAATAATAATGTTGAATAGCGGCCAACGTTCGCGCTTGCGAACACCATTTTCCGACAATCCCAGAAGAGCAATCCCAGAAGAGCACGAGCCTAAAATTAGCTAAGAACTCGAATTTCATTCAAATCTGACGACTTTTATGTTTCACGGCCGGAAATGGGTTAACGACCATCATTTGATATTTCTTTTTCAAAAATACGCTTCGTCAGTATCATTCGAACTAAGCTTATCACCAACATCCTTCAAAACGGACTTTATATTAGTATTAGCATCTCTACAAACAAACAATAATTTTCCACACGGTATCGTTCAAAATCTTAACAAATTTCTTCAAATCAACGGTATCATTTTTCAGCTCTTTATTTTCTTTTTGCCCAACTTCTAGTCTTTTTTTGCTGTCGGCCATAACTTGTAGAATGTCATCGAATTGTTTTGATATAAAAGTCATACTGTGTTGTAACAAATCAATCTGATCCAATGTGTACAGTTGTGTTTTGATCAAACTTAATTCATTCTGTATGTCACCTCCACTTTAGTTACAAAGATGACAAAAGTACTTTTCTCTCTCATTGTTCATCAAGTGTTCATATTGACGTTAGTCTAGCGTAGTGCAAAGACAGTGGAATGACTTGGCGCATTTGTCACATTGTATAGACTCCTTTTCTTTTTTCTTCACTTCTTTGTTACACTGGCCCACACAATTTTGGCGTTTTTAGCACTGCGACGAGTTTCGTGTACATTGTTGATGTAAATGGGAGTTTACGACCAATGATGTACTGTACAAGATTTATATTATTTTTTATACAAGTTAGGGCCGTCCTTGGGGCTCTTGTAGCTATCAATAACAACTTCAATGTCCTGATGTTTTATCACCGTTCTCTGGCGTAACTTCGAGATAATCAGGTAGCTAAGGATAGGGTGATTGTTACAAGGCCAGAAAGTGATGGGCCTGTTACCGTTTTACCCTTGACCTCGTTAATGTGCCGCAGGTTCTCTAAGCTTAACCTCTGGAGATACGTGAGGCTCAGTATTTCCTGGTGATATGTGTTGTTGCCGATTGTTGTCGCTGCCGAGAGATGTTTTTTCTTCAACATGGCTTTCTTAAACAAGGATCCATTCACATTGACTTCATTGTCGAAGGTAAGTAAGTAAGCGCCGGTAACTTTTGTAATGGAGCCATCCGTATTTTGTATGGCTTTAATAATAATGACCCCATCGTCGATTACCTGCAATGGGTCAAGATGTCTTGGCCTTGTGCTGCAGTGTGCCATAACTCCTGCATGAAGTTGCTGGCCGCATGTTAGTTTTGAGGGTTATCTGCCATTTTCTAACATTCTAATCAGGGTTTAGGGTATTTAATTATAAAGTGTAATAACTTTTCTTCTAAAAATACCTTAATCAAAGATACTTCTAATAGATCGGTAACAGTTACATCTGTAAAATTAAGTTGCAATATTTGTTTTGTTTCAATGGAATCCAAAAGTACAGGATTTATCAGGCCAATTCTATTTCTGGTCAAAAGTGTTTCGTATAAAAGCCCCGTGTCAATCTGCTGTGCCTTTGAGTTTTCAAGTAGTTTTTTTGACAGTAACGGTCAATTCATTTTTTTGGTTTTGTGTTTAGTATTTATCACTATCTGTCTATTACAAGAGTCGATGAGCTCTCGTTGTCGAAATTTCTAGTCTTCAAAATCATCAAAATCTGGTGTTCCCGCAATTATTTTAAGTGCTGTTCCTAAAATATTTATGCTCCTACCGTGCCTATGGTGGACTTCTAAAGACTGTAAAAGGGTTTCTATGCGCATTATATCAGATTCGAGAATTTTCACGATGTGTGATGAGGGAAAATGTTTTGTAAGTTCTTTTGTTCTATCTGCAATCTCGGAGTAAGCTGTCAGGTTTGAGGGTTTGACAATCTGATTCCTGAAACAGTTAATTGGTTTATCTGTGGATGCGATGGCTCAGGTCAAGGATACTTTGCTATGTAGCGTTGCGATATCTAAAAAGGGATCTTCTTCTAAAGCGTTCAAGTTTTGAGTTAAATCATTAGCACAATCTGATTTTGCCTCTAGAGTCTGAATGTTATTCCGGGAGAGAGTATCTTCAACGTAATTTTCTTTACCAGGTTTGTGGAAAATTTTGGCATTATGCTCGTCCGTAAAAGCCATCGTACTCTTTATCTTAGCGTTTGGATTTTTATCCGAAACAGAGAATTTAAGTGGCTGATGGTCGGTATAAATATTCAAATTCCTCACCCCATATATGCAATTCCTCAGTTTCTGGAGAGCCCATACTATAGCTACCAGTTCGCGTTCTGAAGTAGCAAATTTCGTTTTCTGTCTTTCAGAGTTCTTGATATCATTGTTTTGGTCGGCCGCCTTGAGAGAGAACAGCTCCTAGACCTAAAGATTATGCGTCGGTGCTGAGATCGAATGTTTCTTTAAGATCTGGGTAAAGAACCACGATTTCTTCAGACGCAAGAATCGCTTTCAGTTTCTCGAATGCTCTAACCTGTTCCTCAATAAGTTTTCTCTGAATTCTCCTAGATTGAGAAGCGCTTACTTGACCGTTTTCTCCTTTCAGAAAGTCTGTCGATGGTCTTGCTATCGATGCAAAATATTTTATAAAGCATTTGTAGTAGCTAGCTAAACCCAGAAATGATCTTACATTAGAAAGGGTTGATGGCTCTTCATAATTGCGAATTGCCTCTCTGGGCTTGTTTTGATGCCATCCCTGCATACAATAAACCAACATATTCAACACTTTCCTCAAAGAAGTGTGATTTTTCGCGCGAAACTCTCATATTGGCCTCATATAGATTGTCCAGGACCCATGGAATGAGTTTCACATGGTCATCCTAGTCCTCGGAAAAAAATCACCTCGTCCACAGAAACATAGCATGTTTTTCCTATCTGGTCCCTTAGAAAGTCATCAATTGCGCTCTGAAAAATACTTGGCGCGTTTTTCAGACCAAATGGTAATCGACAAAATTCATATTTTCGGTTTCCGACCGAAAAAAGCGTTTTTTTCTCTATCTTTATCAGGCAGTGAAATTTGGTAAAAGCTTGATTTTAAATCAAGCGTTGAAAAATTCTTTGCCTTTTCAAGGTTTGATAGGATCATTGTCACCTCCGGGATGGGATACTTATCATCGACTGCTACCTGATTTAGATTCCTACAATCAATAACGAGCCGTTTTTAAATGTTGCCCTGATCATCTTTGCCTTTCGTATCAGCAACCCAAATTGGGTTGTTATACGGGGACCTAGATGGACTTACGATACCGGTTTTCAACAGTTGCTTTATTTCGGAATTTACGAAATTCGCTACACCCAGTGTACGGATACAATTTAGACTGGGTCGCTACTATTGGCCCTATTAGTTGCGACTATGTTTGTGTTATAGGGTTTGCAAAAACTCCCGAGAGTTTTTTAATCATTTCCTTGAAATTTCTAGATATAGTGGGTTGCACTTCTATATCCTCTATTTTTGTAAAATTCGCATTTGCACACCTAAGAAAGTTAAGCTTTTCCAAACTACTTCCGATTTTAATCGCTAATTCTCAAAGTCTAAGCAGATCGGGGCCAACAATCAAAAAGCTTAACGATTCATTTTTCTTTAATATATGTTAATCCGTGAATTGACTTCACCATTAACGGGTTGTCTACTGAAATAATGTGTTCCAAACCTTTTATAAGTTTAATATAGTTTTACGAGGCACCCGTATATTAGCAATCTAATCGTTATCCCTGCCACGAGTTTTTCTATGAACGGTAACTTATTGATCAAATTCCGCTTGAGAATCAATTTCGACGTCACCTACCTTGTAATCTGCTACTTGCCGGTAATCTTGACTTTGCTCGGAATCCTCTTGTGAAAGATGATTAATTCTTTGAAGTTTATGTCGTGTGTATCGTGCTGTACCACTATTTGGTCTCTTTACTGTCTGTCCGTATGATGGGTTATGAAATGCTTCTGTTGAGCCCTGTTTAAAATTGTAGTGACCCCGTGTCAAATCTTCCTCATTTGACTTGAATCGTGTTGACCGTCTGAATCAGGCACAGTCATCGACATCCATATGTTCTAAAGTTGAATTATCATTTCGGGCAAGTTTGGTAAAATGTGGATTTTTATTTGTAGGATTTCCCGACACCGATTGTGGTTCGCTCTTCTGTCTGTCCGTATCATAGCGGGATATTGCAAAATTAGACGCAAATAAGTACCTCTCTCGATACGATTTAACTTCCTGGGCAGTGCCAAGGCCGATGGCAGGTCAGTTAGACGTGCCGAAAAAAGCACATTGCTTAAATCTTTCTTTGTGGCAGAAATAAAGACGAGTAACGCATCCATTCAGTATCTTTCATTCATTGATACTGATATTGCACTGTCATAGTACTTTTGCTTGTAAGTAAGGTCAGTTTTTTTTCACCTCAGCTTTTTTCCACCATAATACTGTAGGAGTGTCTGGTTACCCTGACGTAGAGTGGATAGCTCCTGTTAATAATGTTTGATACTCCCTTGATGAGGCTCGAAAATTGTATCAGCAGTGTGTGCTGCCTGACGCCACAAAACGTAATATTCATGTTTGCCTTCAAAGTCTGGCAAGGACTTCACGACGTCAAGGGATTTGTCACACTGACGTCCTAGAATTATTTCTATTCCTGTATATGTTTCAGCTTCAGGAGTCGTAACTGAAAAATTGTCGAACCTGTGCTTAATTTCATCTATTTGTTTTTCAAATGCTTCTCTTTAGATATTTAAAACCAATATGATGGCAGTGTCTATGTGGTATTTTCTTCTTTTTTTCACTACCTCTTTTTTATTACGAGTTTATCGTGCGATATACTTTGTCTCTTTTTTCTAATTACTAGTGCTTTATGTGTCTCTTTTTTGCATAAAAGAAACACTTACTCGTTCTTACGGCGAGTTTAGAGTTGGTTCATTATTTTTGAATTAACTTCGTTTGTTATTCCCGTTGGGCGCCAATTAATATTTCTCATTATAAGAAAATCCAAAGACGATAAACTACTTGTAGCTGATTACCAGACTACCTTCTTATTTTAGTTCCATTCATAAACTGATTTGTTTTTTTCTTCAACAGAAAACTCATAGCTACTTATTGCTAGTGTTAAATGCCTGCACCCGGTTGGTTTCTGCTGACACTACGCCTCGTGTGGTGTGTGGGGAACAAGCTTTTGCTAACAGCACCGTCGGAGCGTAATTGATGTCGTTGGTAATGTTGTCGAGTGGAACGTAATTTTCTGTTTTTAAATTACCGATCACCAGTGACTATGTTAACTTATAATGGATGATCCAAGTAGAGATACTTTTTTCAATAGCCTTTTTTTGACAGATCACGTGTAAGTCGTGTCATGCTGTCATTTTATTTTTGTTTAGTATTGTTTGGCATTTCATCATGGAAAGACTTACGCCTAAACAACCTTTACAAATCGTTCAACTTTATTACAAAAATTCACGTTCTGTGAGGAATGTGTTTCGTGCACTTTGTTCTACTTATGGTCAACATAATCGGACAATATTTCTGGCTCAATGGGTATGTAAACAAGCAAAACTGCAGCACTTGGGACAAAGAGCAACCAGAAGAGGTTCAAGAGCTGCCATTTCATCCAGAAAAATCATCGATTTGGTGTGGTTTGTGGGTCGGTGGTATCATCGGCCCATATTTCCATGGCGACCGTTATCGTGTCATTATAATCGACTATTTGATGCCTGAATTTAAAGCTCGTGATCTCGGCGAAGTTTGGTATCAAGAAGACGGCACATATTTAGAGTACATTTCGGTGAGCAGATAATTTCACGTTATGGTCCGGTCGATTGGACACCAAGATCGTGTGATATCACACCGTTAGACTTTTTTCTTTGGGGCTACGTAATGTCCAAAGTCTATGCTGACAAATCAGCTACGATTTAGGTTTTGTAAGCCAACGCAACGTTGGCTTACGCAACGTGTTTTTAACGCCATACTTGTCCAAATGCTCGAACAAGTCATCGAAAATTTGACACTGCGGATGGACCATCTTAGACGTAGCCGATAAAATGGAGCATATGAGCTACGAGACATAGTATAGTAGTCTATAAAATTGGATGCAACTTTGGACCTTAGAAAATCAAATTGAACAAAATAAAAATTAAACATCTATTTTTTCTTCTTATTTTATTACTAACTCCGTTTTCAATACTTTCACTGGCTACACAACTAAAAGTAACATATACTTCATTTTCAAAGAAAATTCATTTGTCGCTCATAACGTATCATGCAAAATCTAAGCTTGATTGTCTGTAAGTTGTGGCTTCCAGAGTAGCTGGACCAGGAGGGAAAATTTGGACAATATGCAAAATTTTATCAGAAATGTGCGTTGGTCACTCGTTATGCTCTATGCGAAATGTGGTTGGAATCGGGTGTAATATGTGGCTTTTGGAGATTAAGGTTTTGATATCAACGCAAACCTATATATAGTCAAAATAGTTTTGGCACACATGTCCGTAGAAAGTTATATTGCCTATAAAAAATTTTCAATAAATTTGGACTGCAAGGCTTCACCTGGTCATTTATACCTCCATATGCTCCACACATGGGAGGCCACTGGGAGGCAGCAGTAAAAGTAATTAAGTCTCACCTTAAAAAAATGAAGTCTCACCTTAAAAAAAATAATTTGAGCTTCACTTACGAGGAATTTAGCACCCTACTGATCCGCATAGAAGCAATTTTGAATTCGAGGCCGTTGTCACCCATGTCAGACAACGTATCGGAATTGTTACCATTAACGCCCGCTCATTTTTACGTGGCGCCCCTTTGACAGCACATCCTGAGGCCCCGGAAGATCCTCCAAGAGAGAATTTATCGTATTTGACCAGATGGAGAAGACTGAAGGCAATACAACATATATTCAGCCAGAGATGGAAATCGGAGTATATTAAGGAACTTCAAAGGAGATACAAGTGGAAGTCTACGCAAAACAATTTGAAAGAAAACGACTTTGTCACCGTAAAGGACGACCATTTACCTCCAACTGAGTGGCGGTTGGGCCGAACAACGAAGGTTGTCTACGGTAAAGATAATAAAACTCAGAACGGAATAATAACGCGTCCGATCGTTAAACTCTGCATACTCCCATCTCAACAACCTAAGACAAATCAAAATAAAACTAAACTTGAATCTTGTTAATGATCATATTTTCAAATTCCAATTATTTATTGCACGTTTTTTGTTTCTTTCCTCTTTTCTCTTGTTTTTCTCCTCAGGACCGAGGACCACCGTGGAAGATGCCAACTTTGTCGCAAGCCTGAGCCTTATGGGAGCCAAGAAGAATGAGCCAACCGCCGTGACCGACCATAATAATATCGATGCTGGTGCAGCTGCAATAGTGGCAGACCCTGTACGTTCGAAACCTGACGCCGGCGAGGCCCCAACTAGCAGCCAAACTATCACTAAGTTGACTAAGCGCACCACGGAATGCAAGCCTTTAAATAGACCTCACGGACAGAATTGCAAAGCGATCGCTTCTGTCGTGCTTTGTGACCTAAGAGCAGTGGATAGAACCATTACCGTAACGCTGGCTCTAAACCAAAACTTGCATTTTTCGCACGTCTTGTATGAAATGGTCGAACCTCTACGCTACCGTGCGAAATGAAGAAAGAATATGCCATTCAGAGTATTTCAAGTTGTCACCAAAACCAATCACGATTGGCTTCAAGACTTAGTGATCGTAGACAAAGTACAGGTCAATATGCCAGCCCCAGTCAACGACTAGCTGCTTCCTATGCTCCTGGAGTTCAATGATGTTGTCCTCGATATGTGGGCACATCCTATGCCAATCCACGGTATTATCGGTCGCGACCTCTACAACGATAGTCTAAAGGGCCCATCCGCACATCTGGATAGATATCCCTTCATCAAGGTCCAGAACACCAAGTTTGGCGTTGTCATGCATGGATGTCTGTGCGACCCTACCAATATTTAGGCGCGGAATATGTTGAATCCATAATTCAACAATAGTTTTAAGATTTAATTCCATATTCATTTCTCTACTATTTTCATATTTTTCCATTATATTTCATATCCTTATGTTTAAAGTACCCTTAAGTTTCTTAAGTGAATTCGCCTGAAATGGCATATATTGGTCTTATTTACATTGAATTACTCTCTTTCTCTAAATCATTGTAATATGGACGTTTGAGGCCACCTTAGCTTTAGTTTACAATTAGTTACCATTAACTCATCAGACAATAAAGACGGTCGCACCGCTACCTCTTAGAAGTAATTCCGGTTGGTCTTTTTATTTCTTTGAAACGGCCAGCTGGAACCCCCCTTTCTATGAACTCAGAAACCAGAGGTTTAGGAGTTCATAAACCATTGAAATCGATGGTGCAGAGCCCCTTTAGTATTTATCAATCTATTCCTTGGTTTGATTGACGTTTTTTCCGCAAGAAATAATGTTTAGCGAGCACTCGAAATTTTCTTTTTTTTTTTTCCATTTTTAACAAAATCCACGAGGTTGTATATTTTGAACAGCTGTTAAACTCAAACTAGATACCGGAGCTCTCTACAAATTTGATTGTAGTCCATTAACAGTATTTGATGGGAGCAGTGTTGCATTTCATGTAACTAGCAGACAAGTTTGAAAAGTCACGGATTTATTGATCCACCCAGTTGTTTCCGTTTTGTAAAACCCCAAACTTTTTTCACACATTTTCAGGAACGTAATTATACATGTGGAGGTGGCTCATACAAATAACCAGTATAGAAGTAACTTCTGAGAGTCACTCACAAACTTCAACTCGTTTGTAAAACGGTACTTGTTAAAACATTTGTCTTTTCCCCTAATTAACACTGGGCTTCGACTTCGAATCAGACGAGTTTACAATTCTTCCCATACATTGAAGGACCATCTAAGGTTTACTTGTGCAATTATTGTACACACTGATCATGGCAAAACGAGGCTCACAATGAAAATACACTTGAGAAAATAATTAATCAACAATTTACATTTTCCTAGTATTCATTTGCGTTACAAAACATATGAGTTAACAAAGTAATTTGTAACAGTACTATTCCCATTTGAGTATGCAAAATAACTCCTAGTGTAAAATATATTTCGGGTTGTAAATAACCAAAGTTTTACCAGATACAAACATATATTGGCAGTGAAGTTTTCTTTGAAAAGCAGTAAGTGTGACTTTTTAGGTGCGTACTCTATTAATCCATCCACGTCGGTCCATATTTTAAGATATTTTAAAAATATAGATAGGATCGGACTGTTGCCTTATGTGCCTTCATACCCAGAAGTTTAAGGATATAATAAGTAGTTATGCCGATGTAGCAATGCTGCAACAATTTCTCAAGATCATTAAGGTTCTACCTGATCTGTCTAAGAGGAGGCAACATGCCTATATGACATTGTTCGAGATGAATACTGCAAAGACAACAAGGAATAGCATGCGAGATGAAAAAAGAAGAGCGAGTTTAAAGGCGCTTTTTTACAATATGTATCACCAAACTGAAGAAATTCTAAAGAGTTTTTACTCTTGAGTGCTCGATTTTTATCAGTTCCCTTCAGATGCGCTTTGTTTCGCTACTGAGTTTAACTTCCTTGCAGTGCATTTTTACTTCATATTCCACATAATGCTAAAAAAGAAGCAAATATAAATGTTCCTACCGCATATTTTACTAAATAGAGTTTGAAAGAGGACCAATTTATATTATATTCAATATTTGAAAACTTAAATACATAGTGAAGCGGAAGATATTTTACGTAACATTACATTGCGTAAGTTTTACTTATTTTAGTAAGAATTTTAGTCCTTAATATTATTATACCTACTTATATCTTTATAGATACGAACTAATTCATTAACGTTGTGCTAATTTTTACAGTATTATTATTTTTCCCGGTGTGTGCATATCATAATTCAAGCTTATACGGCATTCTAAAATACAAACGAAATGACCTTGTTCGTGATTTCGCCAAAAAAAAACTATTACGAATTGTATGGAAATTGGCATATGAAATGAGTTATATTTGATTTTTTTTATTGATTTACCGAATAAAAAAATATTACACAATTAAGTTGTTCCATAGCGACTCTATGGCATTTTTTAGGCTAGTCGGCAACAATTCAGCCACTGAAAAATAACAACTTCATATCATGACAAAAAATGGATAGATCTTCAGATCTATCCATGCTAGATATAAGTTTGCGAACTTCATAATTACTTGTATTCACAAATTTAAATGATTGCTATGATGCTTTAGCGTTCTCAATTCGTTAAAATTATCCGAAGGATGCACTTCAATTTGCAGTTTAAACTCCTGCACGTAATCGGAGAGGTGATTTTCCACAGAATCAATTTGTAAGACTTGCGTTGACCTTGCGTTACAAGGACGCGCAATCAATTTGTGACAATTTGCGTAACTAAAACTATCGAGGACACTCATCAGCTTTGACATTAAGGTATTTTGCAAAGTATCTACATTTGCATAACCCACAAAAATACTTGACATTCGTCCAAATAACTTTAACTTATTTTCGCACAGATACAAAAGACGCTGAACGTTCTAGACGGCCAAATAGTGTTTGCCGATCTAAGAGTGCCTGAGATTGTTGATGTCATACGAATTTTATATGGCAGTTTGGTTTCGATTTTACATGATTAGTTGAGTTTGGGATGGGTGCCGCGTTTGCTCTTAATTGACCATTAACGTAATCGTGTGACAACTTCAAAGGATTGTTTGGAGATGTTTAACCGCAATTGGAATGAGTTATTGCGGTGTTTTATAACTATGGATGAAACATGGATTCATTGCAAAACACCTGCGACCAAGCAGCAGTGTAAACAATGGGTTTCTGCGGGTGATATATATATATATATATATATATATATATATATATATATATATATATATATATATATATATATATATATATCATATATATATATATATATATATATATATATATATATATAATATTTTTTTATTCGGTAAATCAATAAAAAAAATCAAATATAACTCATTTCATATGCCAATTTCCATACAATTCGTAATAGTTTTTTTTTGGCGAAATCACGAACAAGGTCATTTCGTTTGTATTTTAGAATGCCGTATAAGCTTGAATTATGATATGCACACACCGGGAAAAATAATAATACTGTAAAAATTAGCACAACGTTAATGAATTAGTTCGTATCTGTAAAGATATAAGTAGGTATAATAATATTAAGGACTAAAATTCTTACTAAAATAAGTAAAACTTACGCAATGTAATGTTACGTAAAATATCTTCCGCTGCACTATGTATTTAAGTTTTCAAATATTGAATATAATATAAATTGGTCCTCTTTCAAACTCTATTTAGTAAAATATGCGGTAGGAACATTTATATTTGCTTCTTTTTTAGCATTATGTGCAATATGAAGTAAAAATGCACTGCAAGGAAGTTAAACTCAGTAGCGAAACAAAGCGCATCTGAAGGGAACTGATAAAAATCGAGCACTCAAGGGTAAAAACTCTTTAGAATTTCTTCAGTTTGGTGATACATATTGTAAAAAAGCGCCTTTAAACTCGCTCTTCTTTTTTCATCTCGCATGCTATTCCTTGTTGTCTTTGCAGTATTCATCTCGAACAATGTCAATGGCATCTTGCCTCCTCTCAGACAGATCAGGTAGAACCTTAATGATCTTGAGAAATTGTTGCAGCATTGCTACATCGACATAACTACTTATTATATCCTTAAACTTCTGGGTATGAGGGCACATAAGGCAACACTCCGATCCTATCTTTATTTTTAAAATATCTTAAAATATGGACCGACGTGGATGGATTAATAGAGTACGCACCTAAAAAGTCACACTTGCTGCATTTTAAAGAAAACTTCATTGCCAATATATGTTTCTATCTGGTAAAACTTTGGTTATTTACAACCCGAAATATATTTTACACTAGGAGTTATTTTGCATACTCAAATGGGAATAGTACTGTTACAAATTACTTTGTTAACTCATATGTTTTGTAACGCAAATGAATACTAGGAAAATGTAAATTGTTGATTAATTATTTTCTCAAGTGTATTTTCATTGTGAGCCTCGTTTTGCCATGATCAGTGTGTACAATAATTGCACAAGTAAACCTTAGATGGTCCTTCAATGTATGGGAAGAATTGTAAACTCGTCTGATTCGAAGTCGAAGCCCAGTGTTAATTAGGGGAAAAGACAAATGTTTTAACAAGTACCGTTTCACAAACGAGTTGAAGTTTGTGAGTGACTCTCAGAAGTTGCTTCTAGCCTGGTTATTTGTATGAGCCACCTCCACATGTATAATTACGTTCCTGAAAATGTGTGAAAAAAGTTTGGGGTTTTACAAAACGGAAACAACTGGGTGGATCAATAAATCCGTGACTTTTCAAACTTGTCTGCTAGTTACATGAAATGCAACACTGCTCCCATCAAATACTGTTAATGGACTACAATCAAATTTTGAGAGAGCTCCGGTATCTAGTTTGAGTTTAACAGCTGTTCAAAATATACAACCTCGTGGATTTTGTTAAAAATGGAAAAAAAGGAAATTTCGAGTGCTCGCTGGACATTATTTCTTGCGGAAAAAAACCGTCAATCAAACCAAGGAATAGATTGATAAATACTATAGGGGCTCTGCACCATCGATTTCAATGGTTTATGAACTCCTTACCATCTGGGTTCTGAGTTCATAGAAAGGGGGGTTCCAGCTGGAATTACTTCTAAGAGGTAGCGGTGCGACCGTCTTTATTGTCTGATGATTTGATGGTAACTAATTGTAAACTAAAGCTAAGGTGGCCTCAAGCGGCCATATTACAGTGATTTAGAGAAAGATAGAGAAAGAGAGTAATTCATTGTAAATAAGACCAATATATGCCATTTCAGGCGAATTCACTATAGAAACTTAAGGGTACATTAAACATAAGGATATGAAATATAATGGAAAAATATGAAAATAGTAGAGAAATGAATATGGAATTAAATCTTAAAACTATTGTTGAATTATGGATTCAACATATTCCGCGCCTAAATATTGGTAGGGTCGCACAGACATCCATGCATGACAACGCCAAACTTGGTGTTCTGGACCTTGATGAAGGGATAGCTATCCAGAGGTGCGGATGGGCCCTTTAGAATATCGTTGTAGAGGTCGCGACCGATAATACCGTGGATTGGACCAAACTCGTGTGACATTGGTTTAGAGCCAGCGTTACGGTAACGGTTCTATGCCCTGCTCTTAGGTCACAAAGCACGACAGAAGCGATCGCTTTGCAATTCTGTCCGTGAGGTCTATTTAAAGGCTTGCATTCCGTGGTGCGCTTAGTCAACTTAGTGATAGTTTGGCTGCTAGTTGGGGCCTCGTCGGCGTCAGGTTTCGAGCGTACAGGGTCTGCCACTATTGCAGCTGCACCAGCATCGATATTATTATGGCCGGTCACGGCGGTTGGCTCATTCTTCTTGGCTCCCATAAGGCTAGCCTGAGCTATTTCATAGAAATAGCTCAGGCTTGCGACAAAGTTGGCATCTTCCACGGTGGTCCTCGGTCCTGAGGAGAAAAACAAGAGAAAAGAGGAAAGAAACAAAAAACGTGCAATTAATAATCAGAATTTGAAAATATGATCATTAACAAGATTCAAGTTTAGTTTTATTTTGATTTGTCTTAGGTTGTTAACATGGGAGTATGCAGAGTTTAACGATCGGACGCGTTATTATTCCGTTCTAAGTTTTGATTTCGGCAACACGAACATTATTATCTTTACCGTAGACAACCTTCGTTGTTCGGCCCAACCGCCACTCAGTTGGAGGTAAATGATCGTCCTTTACGGTGACAAAGTCGTTTTCTTTCAAATTGTTTTGCGTAGACTTCCACTTGTATCTCCTTTGAAGTTCCTTAATATACTCCGATTTCCATCTCTGGCTGAATATATGTTGTATTGCCTTCAGTCTTCTCCATCTGGTCAAATACGATAAATTCTCTCTTGGAGGATCTTCCGGGGCCTCAGGATGAGCTGTCAAAGGGGCGCCACGTAAAAATGAGCGGGCGTTAATGGTAACAATTCCGATATGTTGTCTGACATGGGTGACAACGGCCTCGAATTCAAAATTGCTTCTATGCGGATCAGTAGGGTGCTTAATTCCTCGTAAGTGAAGCTCAAATTACTTTTTTTAAGGTGAGACTTCATTTTTTTTAAGGTGAGACTTCATTACTTTTACTGCTGCCTCCCAGAGGCCTCCCATGTGTGGACCATATGGAGGTATAAATGACCAGGTGAAGCCTTGCAGTCCAAATTTATTGATGAGACACTTTTCTGCTGACTTTAGGAACGCATGATGATCTTGTAGTAGTTTATCATTTGGTTTTGGAATTTACGTTTAAATATCGTACATGCCTTGCACGCTCGAATACATTTTCGAATCCCATTTTTAAGCCTGGCGATGTAAAAACCTTGTCGAATAGCACGTAGCATAACATTATATTCTGCATGGCATAGTATCTGGTGACTGTATTTTATAAGGAGATCGGCTAAGTGGGATCTTTCTGGGACAAGAATCGGATGTCGTTCGTCGTAACTAAGACCTGAATTCTCCAAGCGACCGCGGACTCGCATTACACCGTTTTTGTCCAGAAAGGGAGCTAGTGCACTAATGCTACTTTTGTTATTAATTAATTTGTTCCTCGTTAGACAATTGTAATCGTTTGGGTAGAAGGTTTGCTGAGAAATACTAAGTAAACGATTTTTGGTTTGATTAATTTCAATGGTCGAAATGTCAATACACCTAGGGCGAGAATGAGCCTTTTCAAACACCCGTAGAACATAGCTCATAACACGTAGAGTGCGAACGTACGATGAAAATCTTGTGATGATACATTCATTAGCGGTTGTGTAGAAACAAGACGATTTTTTTACTCCCAAGTCTGTAGGATCAAAACATCGAGGTTCTGGCCATGATTCAACTGGTTTTTGAATCCAAGGCGGACCATTCTGCCAAAGACGATTTTGGATCAAGTCATGCGGTAAGCTGCCACGAGTGCCCAGATCGACTGGATTGTCCTCTGTCTTTACATGTTGCCAATTAGTAATACTGGTAAAATTCTGAATTTCCGATATTCGGTTTGCAACAAAGGTCTTAAGGGTTTGGGGAGACCTTTGTAGCCATCCTAGCACTATAGACGAATCAGTCCATAAGTGTAACTCAAAGTCACAAGTCAAGGACTCAGTCACGACTTTTACTAAGTTGGTGAGTAATAATGCGCCACATAACTCAAGTTTTGGAATCGTCGTCCTTTTAATAGGAGCAACCCTAGTTTTTGCTATCAGTAAGTTGCTGGATAATGTGCCGGCCTTGTCGACTCTCATGTAGACGGCTCCACAATACGCTCGTCCCGAAGCATCGCAAAAGCCATGGATCTGAGCTCGTACACCGGGCGAAAACTCTATCCATCTCGGTATGCTTAGGGATTATATATGTGCTAAATTATCTTTAAATGAATGCCATTTAACCAGTAAATGCTGTGGAACTGCTTCGTCCTAATTGATGTTTCCTTCCCACAATTGCTGCATCAAAATCTTTGCTACGATGACGATTGGACCCAGCCAACCTAGTGGATCAAATAACCTTGCGATGACCGAGAGTATTTGTCGTTTCGTAACAATTGGCGAATCATTGATCGGACCTATGGCGTAATAAAAAGTACCAGATTTCGCATTCCAGCGAATGCCCAAAGTTTTGACTGTACAGGAGTCGTCAAATTTCAAGAATTCTTCATCGAGAAGATCTTCCCGGGCTACATATTCCAATAGGTACTTATGGTTTGCCGTGATCTTTTTAAAAGGAAATGACGCTGAAGCTAAAGTATGCATAAGTTGGGCTTGTTTATCTTTCGCTTCATCCAAACTGTGTCCTCCCGAGAGAACATCATCGACATAAATTTATTCCTTTAATATTTCGCAATCACAACTTAACTGTCTCAATGTTCGTATGGCAAGAAACGGCGCACAATTTATTCCAAACGTGACCGTTTTGAGTTCGAAGGATTTGACTGGATCCTTAGGCTGAGGTCGAAAAAGCACTTTCTGATATGCTCGATCAGTTTTATAAACAGCTATCTGGTAATGTCGCCAGCGGAGAACAATTTTCTGGATTTCTGTCTGAAGGATCGGGCCAGGATACAAAACATTGTTAAGAGAGTAGCCACTACTACTTCTTTTAGATCCATTAAAAACCACTCGTACTGTTGTGGTTATACTCTCGGGTTTTTTTTTTTTTTTTTTGTAAATAACCAACACTCAGGGGATGCCCCCTATACATGCGGTGCATTGCGTTGGCGAGTGGAAATTAATGGATCGGAGGGGGGAAAGAGGGAGTAATGTTTGTTGACGCTTGTCTTGAACTTCTGGATGTCGCAATTAGTGGGAAATACATTTGCCGGAAGTCGATTCCACATACGGACTGTACGAGCGAAAAACGAATTTGATCTGTAGTGTATAGTGCGGTAAACTGGCCAAACGATAACAAACGGGTGCGAATTCCTAGAAAGTCGCGTATCCCTGCCGAACATCCTCACTTCAGGAATAAGGCGACGGATGTCTGATGAACACACACCATGAAAGTAACTATAGAACAGCGTCACGCAACCCACATTCCGACGATGCTTAAGGGAAACAATAGAGTTGGATATCCTACTGTCACCTATCAGCACCATCGCTCTCCTTTGAACACGGTCAAGTAGCTCCAAGGATGATTTTGAAGCACCAGCCCATATATGGGAGTTGTATTCCATCTTTGGCCTGATGTAAGTTGTATAGATATTGAAAAGATCAGGAGTGAAATATTTCTTGCACCGCTTTAAAAAGCCTATGCACTTGAGTGCTTCTTTCGACACTTCGAATGCATGTCTCACCCAACGAGCGTCACATTGTATTTTCATGCCCAGAACATCGAGAACTTCTGATTGTTCAATATCCGTACCATAGATAGAAATTGACGATATTGTTGGGTCAGCGAATCGCTTGTGAGACAACAAGCAGCACTGTGTCTTACGTGCATTAAAATCTACTCTATTCACTCGACCCCATTCGGAAATGGCCAGTAGATCCCGGCCAAGTGTCTCATCCATAATTCGCCTTTTGTCTTCAATATCATGAAGGCTTGGCCTACGGTCGAATGAATATGAATGACAGAGGTTACTATCATCTGCGAAAGAGAAGATTGGATTCACGGTCTGACCGAATAGATCGTCAATGAAAATAAGAAATAAAGAGGGAGAAAGGACAGAGCCCTGTGGTACACCTGCGGTCAGCCTATGTGTGTTGGATGAGAACCCATCTACAAAAACTCTAATAGTGCGATCTCTAAGAAAGCTCGATATAAACCGAGCAAACGTATTACCGACACCAAAAGCGATCAGATTTGATATGAGTGCACCGTGCCAGACTGTATCAAAGGCCTTGGAGATATCTAGAGCCACGACCTTACTCTCACCAAACTGGTGGATAGACCGACTCCAACGCTCCGACAAGAACGCCAACAGGTCTCCCGTAGAGCGGTTTCTACGGAAGCCATAGTGTCGATCACTTAGCAAGTCGTTGGTCTCTAAATACTTAACATGATGGTGGTTTACCATGCTCTCCATTACCTTGGAGAGCGCAGAGCAAATCGCAATTGGCCGATAATTCGCAGGATTATTGGCTTCACCCATTTTAGGGATCGGCTGGACGTTCGCAACTTTCCAACACGCTGGGAAAACTCCCGCACGGTAAGCATGGTTGAAAAGGTTGCGTAATGGACGGACTAGCGTCGACGAGTACTTACATAGGACAAGTGAAGGATACCATCCGGGCCCGGGGATTTATTTACATCGAGGTTCGCCAGAACACTTTTAACTGCACGCGTTCGAAAAAATATCTGAGGCATGGAACTTGATACGTTTTCGATCGCGGGGAGTGGTTGATTGCTTTCCGCCAAGGAAGAATTTCCTGCAAATATTTCCGCCAAAAGGTTAGCTTTATCCACCGGGTCAGTGAATGCCTGGTCGTCTTTAACAAGAGTTGGGATAGATGAAGAACTATCCTTTACTCTTCTTACAAACGACCAAAAGCTCTTACTTCCCCTGGGAGAAGTAAGAACCTTTGTATGTAGACGTTGTTCGTGCAGAAATTTTTCACGCCTAAGCACTCTAGCACACAAAGCTCTTGCCTGTTTTCGCAGCAGTTCAGTAATGGAGTTTTTGTTCAAACGCCAATTTCTGAACGCTTCCTCCTTTGATCTGACAGCATCCCTCGTTAAACCAACTGTTTTTGGCTGGTTTAGCCGACATAATTTTATTTGGAACAAAAGTCTTTATACCAGATAAATTATGTTTTGGATCATTTCAGCCGCAGCATTTACGTCGTTATCAAGAAAGCAACGTTTCCAACTGAAATGCTGGAGAAGTGGTTGAGCACATCCCAACGTGCCTTTTTGTATAAAAATACTGTCCGCTTTGGGGCTGGTATCGTAGCGACACGAAGAGCGGAATACGTAAAGGATGCTGAAACAACGCAGTGATCGGAGTTACCAAGAGGTGCAAGTACATTAACTTCGTACTTTTCAGGGTGCGAAGTTAAGTAAAGGTCAAGAATGTTATGTTGGTGCCCTTCTACACACGGAATATGTGTCGGTTCATTCACTAGTTGCGTCAAGTCATTTTGCGCGGCGAAGAGCTCGGCGTATTGGCCCTCCGGAGTTGTATGGCTCGAATGTGAATGCCAGGCGGAATTATGGACATTGAAATCTCCAGCAACGACAATTTCACTGTCCGGATAACTCTCCAAAACTTTCGATATTGAATCGGAAAGGGCGTCAAAGCCGTTAAGGGAAGCCACCCTTTCCGAGTTTGGACATCTATAAATAAACCCAAAATGTAGTACGTGTGTTCCAATCCTGAACTTAACCCAAAGGGAGTTAAATTCTGGATCTTGTGAGTTCAAGTGTTGCTGGCTCTGAAACACTATATCATTACGTACATATACCACAAGACTTCTGTGGGAAATAAAAAGAGATAGGGTGTGGTACCCAGGAACGTGAAAATCCTGTGGATCAGAATCCTCACGGACCTGAGTCTCACTAAGAGCTAGAACATCAGGCCTATGAAAATGAATATGAGACAACACAGCGAAAAAATTCGCACGCAACCCTCGTATGTTGGCAAAATGGATTTTAAATTTCTTCACCATTACGCCAACCAGAGAACAAAACAAGTGTCAGCGTGAAAATGCAGTTGCCGATCTTACCCCCTTTGCCGCTGTTGATCCCATCAAATGCTTAGTGTTATGCCTTAAGCATTAGACGGACAGCGACAAAGAAAGAAGAGAGCCAACTGCACTACACGAAATGGAATGGAAAAGGGAGGGGGAGAAGGAAGACGAACGCACGATGAATAATGAACATTGAGAAATTGTCCATTGTTGTTGGTTTTATGTGTTTTCGTTATTGATTTTTTTCTGTTATTTGTATTTATTGCTGTTGTTTTGGCTATGGTGTGTTATTTGTATTTGTTGGTTTGCGCGCTGTGGTTTATTTGTTTTTTTTCGCGGGTTTGTGTTTTTCTGTTTGTTTATTTTTTGTTTGTTTTAGAGACGTACAAGAGAACTGTAACACGGACAACATTTAACGCGGAATACATAGAAAACGCGTACGGACTGGACGACAGACTGAACATTACACCCATCTTCCACGGTGGTCCTCGGTCCTGAGGAGAAAAACAAGAGAAAAGAGGAAAGAAACAAAAAACGTGCAATAAATAATTGGAATTTGAAAATATGATCATTAACAAGATTCAAGTTTAGTTTTATTTTGATTTGTGTTAGGTTGTTGAGATGGGAGTATGCAGAGTTTAACGATCGGACGCGTTATTATTCCGTTTTGATTTCGGCAACACGAACATTATTATCTTTACCGTAGACAACCTTCGTTATTCGGCCCAACCGCCACTCAGTTGGAGGTAAATGATCGTCCTTTACGGTGACAAAGTCGTTTTCTTTCAAATTGTTTTGCGTAGACTTCCACTTGTGCCTCCTTTGAAGTTCCGTAATATACTCCGATTTCCATCTCCGGCTGAATTTATGTTGTATTGCCTTCAGTCTTCTCCATCTGGTCAAATACGATAAATTCTCTCTTGGAGGATCTTCCGGGGCCTCAGGATGAGCTGTCAAAGGGGCGCCACGTAGAAATGACCTTGCGTTAATGGTAACAATTCTGATACGTTGTCTGACATGGGTGACAGAGAGACGGACAAGAGAACTGTAACATGGACAACATTTAACGCGGAATACATAGAAAACGCGTGCGGACTGGACGACAGACTAAACATTACACCCATCTTCCACGGTGGTCCTCGGTCCTGAGGAGAAAAACAAGAGAAAAGAGGAAAGAAACCAAAAACGTGCAATAAATAATTGGAATTTGAAAATATGATCATTAACAAGATTCAAGTTTAGTTTTATTTTGATTTGTGTTAGGTTGTTGAGTTGGGAGTATGCAGAGTTTAACGATCGGACGCGTTATTATTCCGTTTTGATTTCGGCAACACGAACATTATTATCTTTACCGTAGACAACCTTCGTTATTCGGCCCAACCGCCACTCAGTTGGAGGTAAATGATCGTCCTTTACGGTGACAAAGTCGTTTTCTTTCAAATTGTTTTGCGTAGACTTCCACTTGTATCTCCTTCGAAGTTCTGTAATATACTCCGATTTCCATCTCTGGCTGAATTTATGTTGTATTGCCTTCAGTCTTCTCCATCTGGTCAAATACGATAAATTCTCTCTTGGAGGATCTTCCGGGGCCTCAGGATGAGTGGTCAAAGGGGCGCCACGTAAAAATGACCGGGCGTTAATGGTATCAACTCTGATACGTTGTCTGACATGGGTGACAACGGCCTCGAATTCAAAATTGCTTCTATGCGGATCAGTAGGGTGCTAAATTCCTCGTAAGTGAAGCTCAAATTACTTTTTTTAAGGTGAGACTTCTTTTTTTTTTAAGGTGAGACTTCATGACTTTTACTGCTGCCTCCCAGAGGCCTCGCATGTGTGGAGCATATGGAGGTATAAATGACCTCGTGAAGCCTTGCAGTCCAAATTTATTGATGAGACACTTTTCTGCTGACTTTAGGAACGCATGATGATCTTGTAGTAGTTTATAACTAGCGCCAACAAAATTTTTCCCGTTATCGGAGAACATCGTGTTTGGCACACCTCGTCGGCCTGTAAATCTTGGAAAATCTGTTAAGAACGAATCTGTAGAAAGGTCCGAACACACCTCTAAATGAACAGCTCGGTTTGAAAAGCAGACGAACACTGCCGCATAGCCTTTCAAAAGTTTAGCATTCCTCAAAGTCGAGCTTTTAATACTAAAAGGACCTGCGAAGTCTACTCCTGTATAAGTAAAGGGCAGCGAAAATGTTACCCGTTCGGGTGACAACGAAGCCATCATTTGGTTTTGGAATCTACGTTTAAATATCGTACATGCCTTGCACGCTCGAATACATTTTCGAATGCCATTTTTAAGCCTGGTGATGTAGAATTGGGACAAGAATTGGATGTCGTTCGTCGTAACTAAGACCTGAATTCTCCAAGCGACCGCGGACTCGCATTACACCGTTTTTGTCCAGAAAGGGAGCTAGTGCACTAATGTTACTTTTGTTATTAATTAATTTGTTCCTCGTTAGACAATCGTATTCGTGTGGGTAGAAGGTTTGCTGAGAAATACTAAGTAAACGCTTTTTGGTTTGATTAATTTCAATGGTCGAAATGTCAATACTCTTAGGGCGAGAATGAGCCTTTTCAAACACCTGTAGAACATAGCTCATAACACGTAGGGTGTGAAAATCTTGTGATGATACATTCATTAGCGGTTGTGTAGAAACAGGACGATTTTTTTACTTCCAAGTCCGTAGGATCAAAACATCGAGGATCTGGCCATGATTCAACTGGTTTTTGAATCCAAGGCGGACCATTCCGCCAAAGACGATTTTGGATCAAGTCATGCGGTAAGCTGCCACGAGTGCCCAGATCAACTGGATTGTCCTCTGTCTTTACATGTTTCCAATTAGTAATACTGGTAAAATTCTGAATTTCCGATATTCGGTTTGCAACAAAGATCTTAAGGGTTTGGGGAGACCTTTGTAGCCATCCTAGCACTATAGACGAATCAGTCCATAAGTGTAACTCAAAGTCACAAGTCAAGGACTCAGTCACGACTTTTACTAAGTTGGTGAGTAATATTGCGCCACATAACTCAAGTTTTGGAATCGTCGTCCTTTTAATAGGAGCAACCCTAGTTTTTGCTATCAGTAAGTTGCTGGATAAAGTGCCGGCCTTGTCGACTCTCATGTAGACGGCTCCACAATACGCTCGTTCCGAAGCATCGCAAAAGCTATGGATCTGAGCTCGTACACCGTGCGAAAACTCTATCCATCTCGGTATTCTTAGGGATTGTATATGTGCTAAATTATCTTTAAATGAATGCCATTTAACCAGTAAATGCTGTGGAACTGCTTCGTCCTAATTGATGTTTCCTTCCCACAATTGCTGCATCAAAATCTTTGCTACGATGACGATTGGACCCAGCCAACCTAGTGGATCAAATAACCTTGTGATGACCGAGAGTATTTGTCGTTTCGTAACAATTGGCGAATCATTGATCGGACCTATGGCGTAATAAAAAGTACTAGATTTCGCATTCCAGCGAATGCCCAAAGTTTTGAATGTATTGGAGTCGTCAAATTTCAAGAATTCTTCATCGAGAAGATCTTCCCGGGCTACATATTCCAATAGGTACTTATGGTTTGCCGTGATCTTTTTAAAAGGAAATGACGCTGAAGCTAAAGTTTGCATAAGTTGGGCTTGTTTATCTTTCGCTTCATCCAAACTGTGTCCTCCCGATATAACATCATCGACATAAATTTCTTCCTTTAATGTTTCGCAATCACAACTTAACTGTCTCAATGTTCGTATGGCAAGAAACGGCGCACAATTTATTCCAAACGTGACCGTTTTGAGTTCAAAGGATTTGACTGGATCCTTAGGCTGAGGTCGAAAAAGCACTTTCTGATATGCTCGATCAGTTTTATAAACAACTATCTGGCGATACATTTTTTCGATGTCTCCTGTGAACACGAACTGGTAATGTCGCCAGCGGAGAACAATTTTCTGGATTTCTGTCTGAAGGATCGGGCCAGGATACAAAACATTGTTAAGAGAGTAGCCACTACTACTTCTTTTAGATCCATTAAAAACCACTCGTACTGTTGTGGTTTTACTCTCGGGTTTCACGACCGCATGATGGGGTAAAAAGAAAGAGCTCTGTCTCTCTTCTGAAGTTTCAAAAAATTGTATTTCCTATATGTGACCGAGATCAATGTACTCCTGCAAAACTCGCTCGTATTGCTGCTTCAGTTCTGGATTTCTGTTAAGTGTTTTCTCCATTCGATGATATTGTGCTAATGCCATATTTCTGGATGATCCCAGGTATACTGTCTCAGGAAATTCTTTACGGAAGGGAAGCCGCATAACATATCGCCCATCTGGTTGTCGATAAGTTGCCTGTTGGTAGAATTCCTCGCAATATTCATCAGTCTGATCGTTTGCTCTACTTCTTCGATTTCCCAAAATTTCTTAAGTTGAGAATTAAGAGCATCATCAGCTGATATATTTTACACTAGGAGTTATTTTGCATACTTAAATGGGAATAGTACTGATACAAATTACTTTGTTAAGTCATATGTTTTGTAACGCAAATGTATACTAGGAAGATGTAAATTGTTGATAAATTATTTTCTCAAGTGTATTTTCATTGTGAGCCTCGTTTTGCCATGATCAGTGTGTACAATAATTGCACAAGTAAACCTTAGATGGTCCTTCAATGTATGGGAAGAATTGTAAACTCGTCTGATTCGAAGTCGAAGCCCAGTGTTAATTAGGGGAAAAGACAAATGTTTTAACAAGTACCGTTTCACAAACGAGTTGAAGTTTGTGAGTGACTCTCAGAAGTTACTTCTAGCCTGGTTATTTGTATGAGCCACCTCCACATGTATAATTACGTTCCTGAAAATGTGTGAAAAAAGTTTGGGGTTTTACAAAACGGAAACAATTGGGTGGATCAATAAATCCGTGACTTTTCAAACTTCCCTGCTAGTTACATGAAATGCAAAAATGCTCCCATCAAATACTGTTAATAGACTACAATCAAATTTTGAGAGAGCTCCGGTATCTAGTTTGAGTTTAACAGCTGTTCAAAATATACAACCTCGTGGATTTTGTTATAAATGGAAAAGAAGGAAATTTCAAGTGCTCGCTAAACATTATTTCTTGCGGAAAAAACCGTCAATCGAACTAAGAAAAAGATTTATAAATACTATAGGGGCTCTGCACCATCGATTTCAATGGTTGATGAACTCCTTACCCTCTGGTTTCTGAGTTCATAGAAAGGGGGTTCCAGCTGGAATTACTTCTAAGAGGTAGCGGTGCGACCGTCTTTATTGTCTGATGATTTGATGGTAACTAATTGTAAACTAAAGCTAAGGTGGCCTCAAGCGGCCATATTACAGTGATTTAGAGAAAGATAGAGAAAGAGAGTAATTCATTGTAAATAAGGCCAATATATGCCATTTCAGGCGAATTCACTTTAGAAACTTAAGGGTACATTAAACATAAGGATATGAAATATAATGGAAAAATATGAAAATAGTAGAGAAATGAATATGGAATTAAATCTTAAAACTATTGTTAAATTATGGATTCAACATATTCCGCGCCTAAATATTGGTAGGGTCGCACAGACATCCATGCATGACAACGCCAAACTTGGTGTTCTGGACCTTGATGAAGGGATAGCTATCCAGAGGTGCGGATGGGCCCTTTAGAATATCGTTGTAGAGGTCGCGACCGATAATACCGTGGATTGGACCAAACTCGTGTGGCATAGGATGTGCCCACATATCGCGGACAACATCATTGAACTCCAGGAGCATAGGAAGCAGCTAGTCGTTGACTGGGGCTGGCATATTGACCTGTACTTTGTCTACGATCACTAAGTCTTGAAGCCAAACGTGATTGGTTTTGGTGACAACTTGAAATACTCCGAATGGCATATTCTTTCTTCATTTCGCACGGTAGCGTAGAGGTTCGACCATTTCATACAAGACGTGCGAAAATTGCACGTTTTGGTTTAGAGCCAGCGTTACGGTAACGGTTCTATCCCCTGCTCTTAGGTCACAAAGCACGACAGAAACGATCGCTTTGAATTCTGTCCGTGATGTCTTTTTAAAGGCTTGCATTCCGTGGTGCGCTTAGCCAACTTAGTGATAGTTTGGCTGCTAGTTGGGGACTCGTCGGCGTCAGGTTTCGAACGTACAGGGTCTGCCACCATTGCAGCTGCACCAGCATCGATATTATTATGGTCGGTCACGGCGGTTGGCTCATTCTTCTTGGCTCCCTTAAGGCTAGCCTGAGCTATTTCATAGAAATTGATTGGGGCCTTACTCAGAGCCTTTTCCAACGCCTTGATGGGATAGCCCTTAAGATCCTGAACGGTAGGTGCGTCAGGAACGTTTCCTTCTAGAGTGGAAGAGCTAGCGTTAATGTCCTCTTGGTGAATCATGGTGTGGTGGCGGTGCGAGCAAACATTGCATAGAGATGCCGAAGTGCACTCTGCGCGTTGGTGCCAATCGGACAGACAGTTGAGGCAGACTTCCAGTTTTTTGACGGCTTCACGTCGCTCGACCGCGGACATCCATCGAAAGTACGGGCATCGCTTGAGCAAGTGATTTTTGCACGGTGGTCCTCTTTCCTGAGGAGAAAAACAAGAGGAAAGAAACAAAAAACGTGCAATAAATAATTGGAATTTGAAAATATGATCATTAACAAGATTCAAGTTTAGTTTTATTTTGATTTGTGTTAGGTTGTTGAGATGGGAGTATGCAGAGACGCGTTATTATTCCGTTCTGAGTTTTGATATCGGCAACACGAACATAGACAACCTTCGTTATTCGGCCCAACCGCCACTCAGTTGGAGGTAAATGGTTGTCCTTTACGATGACAAAGTCGTTTTCTTTCAAATTGTTTTGCGTAGACTTCCACTTGTATCTCCTTTGAAGTTCCGTAATATACTCCGATTTCCATCTCTGGCTGAATATATGTTGTATTGCCTTCAGTCTTCTCCATCTGGTCAAATACGACAAATTCTCTCTTGGAGGATCTTCCGGGGCCTCAGGATGAGCTGTCAAAGGGGCGCCACGTAAAAATGACCGGGCGTTAATGGTAACAATTCTGATACGTTGTCTGACATGGGTGACAACGGCCTCGAATACAAGATTGCTTCTATGCGGATCAGTAGGGTGCTAAATTCCTCGTAAGTGAAGCTCAAATTACCTTTTTTAAGGTGAGACTTCATTTTTTTTAAGTTGAGACTTCATTACTTTTACTGCTGCCTTCCAGAGGCCTCCCATGTGTAGAGCATATGGAGGTATAAATGACCAGGTGAAGCCTTGCAGTCCAAATTTATTGATGAGACACTTTTCTGGTGACTTTAGGAACGCATGATGATCTTGTAGTAGTTTATAACTAGCGCCAACAAAATTTTTCCCGTTATCGGAGAACACACACCTCGTCGGCCTGTAAATCTTGTAAAAGCTGTTAAGAACGAATCTGTAGAAAGGTCCGAACACACCTCTAAATGAACAGCTCGGTTTGAAAAGCAGATGAACACTGCCGCATAGCTTTCAAAAGTTTAGCATTCATCAAAGTCGAGCTTTTAATACCAATAGGACCTGCGAGGTCTACTTCTGTATAAGTAAAGGGCAGCGAAAATGTTACCCGTTCGGGTGGCAACGAAGCCATCATTTGGTTTTGGAATTTACGTTTAAATATCATACATGCCTTGCACGCTCGAATACATTTTCGAATGTCATTTTTAAGCCTGGTGATGTAAAAACCTTGTCGAATAGCACGCAGCATAACATTATATTCTGCATGGCATAGTATCTAGTGACTGTATTTTATAAGGAGATCGGCTAAGTAGGATCTTTCTGGGACAAGAATCGGATGTCGCTCGTCGTAACTAAGACCTGAATTCTCCAAGCGACCGCGGACTCGCATTACACCGTTTTTGTCCAGAAAGGGAGCTAGTGCACTAATGTTACTTTTGTTATTAATTTATTTGTTCCTCGTTAGACAATCGTATTCGTGTGGGTAGAAGGTTTGCTGAGAAATACTAAGTAAACGATTTTTGGTTTGATTAATTTCAATGGTCGAAATGTCAATACTCTTAGGGCGAGAATGAGCCTTTTCAAACACCCGTAGAACATAGCTCATAACACGTAGGGTGCGAACGTACGATGAAAATCTTGTGATGATACATTCATTAGCGGTTGTGTAGAAACAAGACGATTTTTTTGCTTCCAAGTCTGTAGGATCAAAACATCGAGGTTCTGGCCATGATTCAACTGGTTTTTGAATCCAAGGCGGACCATTCCGCCAAAGACGATTTTGGATCAAGTCATGCGGTAAGCTGCCACGAGTGCCCAGATCAGCTGGATTGTCCTCTGTCTTGACATGTTTCCAATTAGTAATACTGGTAAAATTCTGAATTTCCGATATTCGGTTTGCAACAAAGGTCTTAAGGGTTTGGGGAGACCTTTGTAGCCATCCTAGCACTATAGACGAATCAGTCCATAAGTGTAACTCAAAGTCACAAGTCAAGGACTCAGTCACGACTTTTACTAAGTTTGTGAGTAATATTGCGCCACATAACTCAAGTTTTGGAATCGTCGTCCTTTTAATAGGAGCAACCCTAGTTTTTGCTATCAGTAAGTTGCTGGATAATGTGCCGGCCTTGTCGACTCTCATGTAGACGGCTCCACAATACGCTCGTTCCGAAGCATCGCAAAAGCCATGGATCTGAACTCGTACACCGGGCGAAAACTCTATCCATCTCGGTATTCTTAGGGATTGTATATGTGCTAAATTATCTTTAAATGAATGCCATTTAACCAGTAAATGCTGTGAAACTGCTTCGTCCTAATTGATGTTTCCTTCCCACAATTGCTGTATCAAAATCATTGCTACGATGACGATTGGACCCAAACAACCTAGTGGATCCACTAACCTGGCGATGACCGAGAGTATTTGTCGTTTCGTAACAATCGTTTCGAATCATTGATAGGACCTATGGCGTAATAAAAAGTACCAGATTTCGCATTCCAGCGAATGCCCAAAGTTTTGACTGTACTGGAGTCGTCAAATTTCAAGAATTCTTCATCGAGAAGATCTTCCCGGGCTACATATTCCAATAGGTACTTATGGTTTGCCGTGATCTTTTTAAAAGGAAATGACGCTGAAGCTAAAGTTTGCATAAGTTGGGCTTGTTTATCTTTCGCTTCATCCAAACTGTGTCCTCCCGATAGAACATCATCGACATAAATTTCTTCCTTTAATATATCGCAATCACAACATAACTGTCTCAATATTCGTATGGCAAGCAACGGCGCACAATTTATTCCAAACGTGACCGTTTTGAGTTCGAAGGATTTGACTGGATCCTTAGGCTGAGGTCGAAAAAGCACTTTCTGATATGCTCGATCAGTTTTATAAACAACTATCTGCCGATACATTTTTTCGATGTCTCCTGTGAACACGAACTGGTAATGTCGCCAGCGGAGAACAATTTTCTGGATTTCTGTCTGAAGGATCGGGCCAGGATACAAAACATTGTTAAGAGAGTAGCCACTACTACTTCTTTTAAATTCATTAAAAACCACTCGTACTGTTGTGGTTTTACTCTCGGGTTTCACGACCGCATGATGGGGTAAAAAGAAAGAGCTCTGTCTCTCTTCTGAAGTTTCAAAAAATTGTATTTCCTCCATGTGGCCGAGATCAATGTACTCCTGCAAAACTCGCTCGTATTGCTGCTTCAGCTCAAGAGTTCTCCATTCGATGATATTGTGCTAATGCCACATTTCTGGATGGTCCCAGGTATACTGTCTCTGGAAATTCTTTACGGAAGGGTAGCCGCACAACATATCGCCCATCTGGTTGTCGATAAGTTGTCTGTTGGTAGAATTCCTCGCAATATTCATCAGTCTGATCGTTTGCTCTACTTCTTCGATTTCCCAAAATTTCTTAAGTTGAGAATTAAGAGCATCATCAGCTGATATATTTTACACTAGGAGTTATTTTGCATACTTAAATGGGAATAGTACTGTTACAAATTACTTTGTTAACTCATATGTTTTGTAACGCAAAATTATACTAGGAAAATGTAAATTGTTGCTAAATTATTTTCTCAAGTGTATTTTCATTGTGAGCCCCGTTTTGCCATGATCAGTGTGTACAATAATTGCACAAGTAAACCTTAGATGGTCCTTCAATGTATGGGAAGAATTGTAAACTCGTCTGATTCGAAGTCGAAGTCCAGTGTTAATTAGGGGAAAAGACAAATGTTTTAACAATTGCCGTGTCACAAACGAGTTGAAGTTTGTGAGTGACTCTCAGAAGTTACTTCTAGCCTGGTTATTTGTATGCGCCACCTCCACATGTATAATTACGTTCCTGAAAATGTGTGAAAAAAGTTTGGGGTTTTACAAAACGGAAACAATTGGGTGGATCAATAAATCCGTGACTTTTCAAACTTCCCTGCTAGTTACATGAAATGCAACACTGCTCCCATCAAATACTGTTAATAGGCTGCAGTGAAATTTTGAGAGAGCTCCGGTATCTAGTTTGAGTTTAACAGCTGTTCAAAATATACAACCTCGTGGATTTTGTTAAAAATGGAAACCAAGGAAAAGATTGATAAATACTATAGGGGCTCTGCACCATCGATTTCAATGGTTGATGAACTCCTTACCCTCTGGTTTCTGAGTTCATAGAAAGGGGGGTTCCAGCTGGCCGTTTCAAACAAATAAAAAGACCAACCGGAATTACTTCGAAGAGGTAGCGGTGCGACCGCCTTTGTTGTCTGATGAGTTGATGGTAACTAATTGTAAACTAAAGCTAAGGTGGCCTCAAGCGGCCATATTACAGTGATTTAGAGAAAGATAGAGAAAGAGAGTAATTCATTGTAAATAAGACCAATATATGCCATTTCAGGCGAATTCACTTTAAAAACTTAAGGGTACATTAAACATAAGGATATGAAATATAATGGAAAAATATGAAAATAGTAGAGAAATGAATATGGAATTAAATCTTAAAACTATTGTTAAATTATGGATTCAACATATTCCGCGCCTAAATATTGGTAGGGTCGCACAGACATCCATGCATGACAACGCCAAACTTGGTGTTCTGGACCTTGATTAAGGGATAGCTATCCAGAGGTGCGGATGGGCCCTTTAGAATATCGTTGTAGAGGTCGCGACCGATAATACCGTGGATTGGACCAAACTCGTGTGACATAGGATGTGCCCACATATCGCGGACAACATCATTAAACTCCTGAAGCATAGGAAGCATCTAGTCGTTGACTGGGGCTGGCATATTGACCTGTACTTTGTCTACGATCACTAAGTCTTGAAGCCAAACGTGATTGGTTTTGGTGACAACTTGAAATACTCCGAATGGCATATTCTTTCTTCATTTCGCACGGTAGCGTAGAGGTTCGACCATTTCATACAAGACGTGCGAAAATTGCACGTTTTGGTTTAGAGCCAGCGTTACGGTAACGGTTCTATCACCTGCTCTTAGGTCACAAAGCACGACAGAAACGATCGCTTTGCAATTCTGTCCGTGAGGTCTATTTAAAGGCTTGCATTCCGTGGTGCGCTTAGTCAACTTAGTGATAGTTTGGCTGCTAGTTGGGGCCTCGTCGGCGTCAGGTTTCGAACGTACAGGGTCTGCCACCATTGCAGCTGCACCAGCATCGATATTATTTTGGTCGGTCACGGCGGTTGGCTCATTCTTCTTGGCTCCCTTAAGGCTAGCCTGAGCTATTTCATAGAAATTGATTGGGGCCTTACTCAGAGCCTTTTCCAACGCCTTGATAGGATAGCCCTTAAGATCCTGAACGGTAGGTGCGTCAGGAACGTTTCCTTCTAGAGTGGAAGAGCTGGCGTTAATGTCCTCTTGGTGAATCATGGTGTGGTGGCGGTGCGAGCAAACATTGCATAGAGATGCCGAAGTGCACTCTGCGCGTTGGTGCCAATCGGACAGACAGTTGAGGCAGACTTCCAGTTTTTTGACGGCTTCACGTCGCTCGACCGCGGACATCCATCGAAAGTACGGGCATCGCTTGAGCAAGTGATTTTTGCACGGTGGTCCTCTTTCCTGAGGAGAAAAACAAGAGGAAAGAAACAAAAAACGTGCAATAAATAATTGGAATTTGAAAATATGATCATTAACAAGATTCAAGTTTAGTTTTATTTTGATTTGTGTTAGGTTGTTGAGATGGGAGTATGCAGAGACGCGTTATTATTCCGTTCTGAGTTTTGATATCGGCAACACGAACATAGACAACCTTCGTTATTCGGCCCAACCGCCACTCAGTTGGAGGTAAATGGTCGTCCTTTACGATGACAAAGTCGTTTTCTTTCAAATTGTTTTGCGTAGACTTCCACTTGTATCTCCTTTGAAGTTCCGTAATATACTCCGATTTCCATCTCTGGCTGAATATATATTGTATTGCCTTCAGTCTTCTCCATCTGGTCAAATACGACAAATTCTCTCTTGGAGGATCTTCCTCAGGGCCTCAGGATGAGCTGTCAAAGGGGCGCAACGTAAAAATGACCGGGCGTTAATGGTAACAATTCTGATACGTTGTCTGACATGGGTGACAACGGCCTCGAATTCAAAATTGCTTCTATGCGGATCAGTAGGGTGCTAAAATCCTCGTAAGTGAAGCTCAAATTACTTTTTTTAAGGTAATACTTCATTTTTTTTTAAGTTGAGACTTCATTACTATTACTGCTGCCTTCCAGAGGCCTCCCATGTGTAGAGCATATGGAGGTATAAATGACCAGGTGAAGCCTTGCAGTCCAAATTTATTGATGAGACACTTTTCTGGTGACTTTAGGAACGCATGATGATCTTGTAGTAGTTTATAACTAGCGCCAACAAAATTTTTCCCGTTATCGGAGAACATCGTTTTTGGCACACCTCGTCGGCCTGTAAATCTTGTAAAAGCTGTTAAGAACGAATCTGTAGAAAGGTCCGAAAACAGCTCTAAATGAACAGCTCGGTTTGAAAAGCAGATGAACACTGCCGCATAGCTTTCAAAAGTTTAGCATTCCTCAAAGTCGAGCTTTTAATACTAAAAGGACCTGCGAAGTCTACTCCTGTGTAAGTAAAGGGCAGCGAAAATGTTACCCGTTTGGGTGACAACGAAGCCATCATTTGGTTTTGGAATTTTTTAAATATCGAAAAATATGGAATTTACGTTTAAATATCGTACATGCCTTGCACGCTCGAATACATTTTCGAATCCCATTTTTAAGCCTGGCGATGTAAAAACCTTGTCGAATAGCACGTAGCATAATATTATATTCTGCATGGCATAGTATCTGGTGACTGTATTTTACAAGGAGATCGGCTAAGTGGGATCTTTCTGGGACAAGAATCGGATGTCGTTCGTCGTAACTAAGACCTGAATTCTCCAAGCGACCGCGGACTCGCATTACACCGTTTTTGTCCAAAAAGGGAGCTAGTGCACTAATGCTACTTTTGTTATTAATTAATTTGTTCCTCGTTAGACAATTGTTATCGTTTGGGTAGAAGGTTTGCTGAGAAATACTAAGTAAACGATTTTTGGTTTGATTAATTTCAATGGTCGAAATGTCAATACTCCTAGGGCGAGAATGAGCCTTTTCAAACACCCGTAGAACATAGCTCATAACACGTAGGGTGCGAACGTACGATGAAAATCTTGTGATGATACATTCATTAGCGGTTGTGTAGAAACAAGACGATTTTTTTACTCCCAAGTCTGTAGGATCAAAACATCGAGGTTCTGGCCATGATTCAACTGGTTTTTGAATCCAAGGCGGACCATTCCGCCAAAGACGATTTTGGATCAAGTCATGCGGTAAGCTGCCACGAGTGCCCAGATCGGCTGGACTGTCCTCTGTCTTTACATGTTTCCAATTAGTAATACTGGTAAAATTCTGAATTTCCGATATTCGGTTTGCAACAAAGGTCTTAAGGGTTTGGGGAGACCTTTGTAGCCATCCTAGCACTATAGACGAATCAGTCCATAAGTGTAACTCAAAGTCACAAGTCAAGGACTCAGTCACGACTTTTACTAAGTTGGTGAGTAATATTGCTCCACATAACTCAAGTTTTGGAATTGTCGTCCTTTTAATAGGAGCAACCCTAGTTTTTGCTATCAGTAAGTTGCTGGATAATGTGCCGGCCTTGTCGACTCTCATGTAGACGGCTCCACAATACGCTCGTTCCGAAGCATCGCAAAAGCCATGGATCTGAACTCGTACACCGGGCGAAAACTCTATCCATCTCGGTATGCTTAGGGATTGTACATGTGCTAAATTATCTTTAAATGAATGCCAATTAACCAGTAAATGCTGTGGAACTGCTTCGTCCTAATTGATGTTTCCTTCCCACAATTGCTGCATCAAAATCTTTGCTACGATGACGATTGGACCCAGCCAACCTAGTGGATCAAATAACCTGGCGATGACCGAGAGTATTTGTCGTTTCGTAACAATTGGCGAATCATTGATCGGACCTATGGCGTAATAAAAAGTACCAGATTTCGCATTCCAGCGAATGCCCAAAGTTTTGACTGTACTGGAGTCGTCGAATTTCAAGAATTCTTCATCGAGAAGATCTTCCCGGGCTACACATCCAATAGGTACTTATGGTTTGCCGTGATCTTTTTAAAAGGAAATGACGCTGAAGCTAAAGTTTGCATAAGTTGGGCTTGTTTATCTTTCGCTTCATCCAAACTGTGTCCTCCCGATAGAACATCATCGACATAAATTTCTTCCTTTAATATTTCAGATGCTTTAGGGCTCGATTCTTCGCAATCACAACTTAACTGTCTCAATGTTCGTATGGCAAGAAACGGCGCACAATTTATTCCAAACGTAACCGAAGGATTTGACTGGATCCTTAGGCTGAGGTCGAAAAAGCACTTTCTGATATGCTCGATCAGTTTTATAAACAACTATCTGGCGATACTTTTTTTCGATGTTTCCTGTGAACACAAACTGGTAATGTCGCCAGCGGAGAACAATTTTCTGGATTTCTGTCTGAAGGATCGGGCCAGGATACAAAACATTGTTAAGAGAGTAGCCACTACTACTTCTTTTAGATCCATTAAAAACCACTCGTACTGTTGTGGTTTTACTCTCGGGTTTCACGACCGCATGATGGGGTAAAAAGAAAGAGCTCTGTCTCTCTTCTGAAGTTTCAAAAAATTGTATTTCCTCCATGTGGCCGAGATCAATGTACTCCTCTAAAACTCGCTCGTATTGCTGCTTCAGCTCTGGAGTTCTGTTAAATGTTTTCTCCATTCGATGATATTGTGCTAATGCCATATTTCTGGATGGTCCCAGGTATACTGTCTCAGGAAATTCTTTACGAAAGAGTAGCCGCACAACATATCGCCCATCTGGTTGTCGATAAGTTGTCTGTTGGTAGAATTCCTCGCAATATTCATCAGTCTGATCGTTTGCTCTACTTCTTCGATTTCCCACAATTTCTTAAGTTGAGAATTAAGAGCATCATCAGCTGATTCACTAACTAATGTTGAAAATGTATTAATTTTCGTTGTCGGTATGTTGCCAGATATGTACCATCTGAATTGTGATTCTCTGGCTTCCAGGCCGTTTTCTTGGTAAGAGAGGACGCCCTCCAAACTAATAAGTGGCAAATAATCACTCCCAACTATCATATCGATTGCTGAAGGTTTGGAGAATTTGGGTCTGCCAATTTTATATGTTTCAAATCTGGTAAATTTTCGATTTTGATTTTCTTTGAAGGTAGAAAATGCGACAATTTAGAAACAACAACGGCTTTTATCCTAATTTTGAACGTTGAATCCAATGATTTCAAATTGACGAGGCACTGGTGACTTAAATTTCCGACGACAGTACCTCCTAATCCTGAAATTTGCGTGTGATGATTGTGTACGGGTAAAGAGATTGTTGAATTCGTTTAGTCACAAAGCTTTTTTCCGAACCAGCATCTAATAAT
Organism: Hydrotaea diabolus; assembly: GCA_963513945.1. Classification (NCBI taxonomy): domain Eukaryota; kingdom Metazoa; phylum Arthropoda; class Insecta; order Diptera; family Muscidae; genus Hydrotaea; species Hydrotaea diabolus. Next base: position 10,567,416 of record OY740721.1, on the reverse strand, counting down.
GCTCTTAACGTAAATATTTCTCCCGCGTGGTCAATATTTACAACAGCAGTTGGCAAAATAGTAGTTCCTTCGTGTTGGGAAAAATGGGTTTGGACGGAATTAGTTGTAGGATTATAATTCGATCGATTATTCGACCAATAACGTGTAGGGTGCACATGCGAGGACGTCGATGGTTGTACTGGTTGTGACGAATCTCTAGATTCTTGCATTATATGCGACGACTTTTGTTCGTTAGATTCTATATGAAGTAGAGAATGGTGTTTTTTATTACACTGGAAGCATCCCTTTTTACTGGGACAATTGGATTTAAAATGATTCGACGATAAGCAATTCGCGCAAAATTTATAAGCGTAAACATATTTTATACGTTCATTAACAGATAACGAAATTTTCGCAGTTCCTCAAATTATGATCACCATTACATTTTTTGCATTTAATTTTTTGTTTATTAGTCTCTGTTTTTGCGTGGAACGATTGTGATTTATTGTTGAAACTATGATTAGGTCTCCTCATATCAGAAATCGTTTCTAACAACTCAATTCTTTTTGACAAAAATTCGTCCATTTGATCCCAGGTTGGGAGTTTCTTATGGTCAGACAACGAGTCTTCCCATGCACGCAATGTATCCTCTGGTATTTTTGAGGCACAATGATGAACCAAGATTGGATCCCAATTTTCTGTTTTTATGTTATATGATTTAAATATCGCCAAGCTGTCGTTGATTCCCCGCTGGATTTGTCGAATTGATTTCGCAGTTTCAACTTGGGTCGTTTGAATACCAAATAAAATTTTCATCTGCTGATGTACAAGTATTCTGGGGTTCTCATAACGATGTTTAAGTGCATCCCACGCCAACTGAAAATTGCCATCCACCAAATCAAACTGTTTTACAATTTGGTGAGCCTCGGCCCTGGTTTTATTTCTAAGATGGTAGAGCTTTTGTGCTGATGAAATTTCCGAATGGGAACCAAAAACTCCCCAAAATATATCTCGGAAGGCTAGCCACTTGGAATATCCTCCTTCGAAAGGCTGTGTATCGCACGGTGGTAGTTTTAATGATGAAAACGCTGCTTTCATCCAGTTGGGACTGCTTTTGCGGCATTAAATTCTTGATTCTCTTTCTGCAATTTCGATATTGTTCACAGGCTAACGCATACTTCTTTGCCGCCATTTCCAACAACTCTGGTGCGTGCTCTCCTTCATCAGCCGTCATTAACTCCTCATAATCTGTGGTTAGTTTTTGCCATCTTTTTTCAAGATCATCTTCATCCACTTCAAGACCCGCAATGCTGCTACCAAATGCTGGTTTGCACTCCTCACAAAATGCCTTTAATTGATCAAATTTAAAAAGAAATCTGCGCCTTGCCGCAATGTTGAAGTAAACGAAGAAATCTTTCACTTTTTTACAATCTGCTCGACGTAACAATGTTTGTGCCCCTTATTCGAATTAGCATATGCCAACTTCGTATCGATAATCAAGAAAAAAAAACAATTATAATATTGATGACTTGTTCATTTAATCCAAAAATAATGTTTCGTATTTAAATTATTGTGATTTAATGTACGCTTTTATTTATATTATTTTTTTCTTAAAAAAAATTAAAATTGGTGATTTTGGTTATTTTATATTAATCCCGTGTAATAAAAATCACGATCGGCATACCCTATTTTTTCTCGAGGTAGGCAACCCTACCTATTGAATGCGACGGCACACAACCAAGTACACTGCCAGCTCGTTGCGTCGACTGCGATCACTGCTATGCTGCTTTTGCTTGTACAAAGCAACCACAAATAATATGTCGTTATGAAAAAAGGAACGTTGACTGCGATCACTGCTCGGTATGGAAAAAACAACCACCTTTTGGCAACTTCAGTATGTTGTTGTTTTTCTTTCTCTTTGGAATAAATTCTTCTCGTTCGCCTTGAAACTATTACAGTTGGTTACTGAAGATTTTTCTATTCCTTTGGTTTTTGTTGTTGTAATTTTTTTGTTCCCTTTGTAGGCAGTTATTTTCGTTGGCCTTGAAACTATAACTGGCCGGTGCTTTGATTTTAAAATTGTTTTTGTTATTTTTGCTGACCCGCACTATGTTGTCATTGTTTTATTTTATTGATTCTTTATTTTATACCAATAAGCTGGTTGATTTTAAGTAACAATTATAAAGAAAATATTAAAAAAATGTCGTTGACTCACCCTTTTTGTTGTTGTTGCTTTCGCATGTTAAAGGAATGTATGTAGTTCTAGTACTAAGGTGGTACGTTTAACTGCTAATAGCAGGTTTTATTTTTCTTTCAACTGTTCAAACCACAATACTGCACTTTTAATTAATTGTTTTTTACTATAATTTTTTAAATGTTTTATTATAATAATAATTTTTTTTGTCACTATTTTTCCGTTTTTTTCTATTCAAAAAATTTGCTGATTTTTTTATACGCCCGTCCGCTTTGAAATTCGATCACTTTTGATTTTTTCTTTCTTCGTTTCGTTGCCAAGTATTCTTGCGTGTGTGTGTGTTGATTTCTATTACTTCTTCTGTTCTAGGCGAAGTTGATGCTTTTTACCTCTCTTCCCTATCTCAGCGAAGTTGAGGTTGGAGAATTACAACAAGGTGGGACTGTAAAAATGAAATTTGTCTTTTCGTACTGTTTATTAGGGTGGGTACTAAAAATTGATTTTTCGCTTTGTTAACTATTTTGTGTTTGTTTTTCGTTACTTTTCTCTTGAATTGTTAGACTATTGGACTTTGTAACGGGATTTTTATATATGTGTTTTTTGTTTCAATTTTTTCTTTTACTTGTGTTTCGATTTACCGTTTTACATTTGCTTTTGAACTGTATTTTTCCCGATATTAAACTTCTTTGACTCGAAATTTTGTTCTTTTTTTCACTATTTTAAACGATCATACTCAAAGAAAACCAATTACTACTGCACATACCTGCTCTTGTCCTCTTACTTTCTTTGTAATTGGATACTCTGAACTTGGAGAAATGATGTTTGGTTCTGATTGATGTTGTCGTCTTCTTCTGCCGGTATGATGCCCGCTCCTTGATGACGTCAACTGCTCAATGCGAATACAAGTGCATGACTTCTGCCCTGGGATGATGATGGATTCTTGCTGAAGTTACGAATTTCTCTGCTACTGGTACTCCTTTTCTGGTAGGATGCCCGCTGCTTGATGTCGTCAACTTCTCAATGCGAATACAAGTGCATGACTTCTGCCCTGGGATGATGATGGATTCTTGCTGAAGTTACGAATCTCTCTGCTACTGGTACTCCTTTTCTGGTAGGATGCCCGCTGCTTGATGTCGTCAACTTCTCAATGTTTTATGTGTTTTCGTTATTGATTTTTTTCTGTTATTTGTATTTATTGCTGTTGTTTTGGCTATGGTGTGTTATTTGTATTTGTTGGTTTGCGCGCTGTGGTTTATTTGTTTTTTTTCGCGGGTTTGTGTTTTTCTGTTTGTTTATTTTTTGTTTGTTTTAGAGACGTACAAGAGAACTGTAACACGGACAACATTTAACGCGGAATACATAGAAAACGCGTACGGACTGGACGACAGACTGAACATTACACCCATCTTCCACGGTGGTCCTCGGTCCTGAGGAGAAAAACAAGAGAAAAGAGGAAAGAAACAAAAAACGTGCAATAAATAATTGGAATTTGAAAATATGATCATTAACAAGATTCAAGTTTAGTTTTATTTTGATTTGTGTTAGGTTGTTGAGATGGGAGTATGCAGAGTTTAACGATCGGACGCGTTATTATTCCGTTTTGATTTCGGCAACACGAACATTATTATCTTTACCGTAGACAACCTTCGTTATTCGGCCCAACCGCCACTCAGTTGGAGGTAAATGATCGTCCTTTACGGTGACAAAGTCGTTTTCTTTCAAATTGTTTTGCGTAGACTTCCACTTGTGCCTCCTTTGAAGTTCCGTAATATACTCCGATTTCCATCTCCGGCTGAATTTATGTTGTATTGCCTTCAGTCTTCTCCATCTGGTCAAATACGATAAATTCTCTTTTGGAGGATCTTCCGGGGCCTCAGGATGAGCTGTCAAAGGGGCGCCACGTAGAAATGACCTTGCGTTAATGGTAACAATTCTGATACGTTGTCTGACATGGGTGACAGAGAGACGGACAAGAGAACTGTAACATGGACAACATTTAACGCGGAATACATAGAAAACGCGTGCGGACTGGACGACAGACTAAACATTACACCCATCTTCCACGGTGGTCCTCGGTCCTGAGGAGAAAAACAAGAGAAAAGAGGAAAGAAACAAAAAACGTGCAATAAATAATTGGAATTTGAAAATATGATCATTAACAAGATTCAAGTTTAGTTTTATTTTGATTTGTGTTAGGTTGTTGAGATGGGAGTATGCAGAGTTTAACGATCGGACGCGTTATTATTCCGTTTTGATTTCGGCAACACGAACATTATTATCTTTACCGTAGACAACCTTCGTTATTCGGCCCAACCGCCACTCAGTTGGAGGTAAATGATCGTCCTTTACGGTGACAAAGTCGTTTTCTTTCAAATTGTTTTGCGTAGACTTCCACTTGTGCCTCCTTTGAAGTTCCGTAATATACTCCGATTTCCATCTCCGGCTGAATTTATGTTGTATTGCCTTCAGTCTTCTCCATCTGGTCAAATACGATAAATTCTCTCTTGGAGGATCTTCCGGGGCCTCAGGATGAGCTGTCAAAGGGGCGCCACGTAGAAATGACCTTGCGTTAATGGTAACAATTCTGATACGTTGTCTGACATGGGTGACAGAGAGACGGACAAGAGAACTGTAACATGGACAACATTTAACGCGGAATACATAGAAAACGCGTGCGGACTGGACGACAGACTAAACATTACACCCATCTTCCACGGTGGTCCTCGGTCCTGAGGAGAAAAACAAGAGAAAAGAGGAAAGAAACCAAAAACGTGCAATAAATAATTGGAATTTGAAAATATGATCATTAACAAGATTCAAGTTTAGTTTTATTTTGATTTGTGTTAGGTTGTTGAGATGGGAGTATGCAGAGTTTAACGATCGGACGCGTTATTATTCCGTTTTGATTTCGGCAACACGAACATTATTATCTTTACCGTAGACAACCTTCGTTATTCGGCCCAACCGCCACTCAGTTGGAGGTAAATGATCGTCCTTTACGGTGACAAAGTCGTTTTCTTTCAAATTGTTTTGCGTAGACTTCCACTTGTGCCTCCTTTGAAGTTCCGTAATATACTCCGATTTCCATCTCCGGCTGAATTTATGTTGTATTGCCTTCAGTCTTCTCCATCTGGTCAAATACGATAAATTCTCTCTTGGAGGATCTTCCGGGGCCTCAGGATGAGCTGTCAAAGGGGCGCCACGTAGAAATGACCTTGCGTTAATGGTAACAATTCTGATACGTTGTCTGACATGGGTGACAGAGAGACAGACAAGAGAACTGTAACATGGACAACATTTAACGCGGAATACATAGAAAACGCGTGCGGACTGGACGACAGACTAAACATTACACCCATCTTCCACGGTGGTCCTCGGTCCTGAGGAGAAAAACAAGAGAAAAGAGGAAAGAAACCAAAAACGTGCAATAAATAATTGGAATTTGAAAATATGATCATTAACAAGATTCAAGTTTAGTTTTATTTTGATTTGTGTTAGGTTGTTGAGTTGGGAGTATGCAGAGTTTAACGATCGGACGCGTTATTATTCCGTTTTGATTTCGGCAACACGAACATTATTATCTTTACCGTAGACAACCTTCGTTATTCGGCCCAACCGCCACTCAGTTGGAGGTAAATGATCGTCCTTTACGGTGACAAAGTCGTTTTCTTTCAAATTGTTTTGCGTAGACTTCCACTTGTATCTCCTTCGAAGTTCTGTAATATACTCCGATTTCCATCTCTGGCTGAATTTATGTTGTATTGCCTTCAGTCTTCTCCATCTGGTCAAATACGATAAATTCTCTCTTGGAGGATCTTCCGGGGCCTCAGGATGAGTGGTCAAAGGGGCGCCACGTAAAAATGACCGGGCGTTAATGGTATCAACTCTGATACGTTGTCTGACATGGGTGACAACGGCCTCGAATTCAAAATTGCTTCTATGCGGATCAGTAGGGTGCTAAATTCCTCGTAAGTGAAGCTCAAATTACTTTTTTTAAGGTGAGACTTCTTTTTTTTTTAAGGTGAGACTTCATGACTTTTACTGCTGCCTCCCAGAGGCCTCGCATGTGTGGAGCATATGGAGGTATAAATGACCTCGTGAAGCCTTGCAGTCCAAATTTATTGATGAGACACTTTTCTGCTGACTTTAGGAACGCATGATGATCTTGTAGTAGTTTATAACTAGCGCCAACAAAATTTTTCCCGTTATCGGAGAACATCGTGTTTGGCACACCTCGTCGGCCTGTAAATCTTGGAAAATCTGTTAAGAACGAATCTGTAGAAAGGTCCGAACACACCTCTAAATGAACAGCTCGGTTTGAAAAGCAGACGAACACTGCCGCATAGCCTTTCAAAAGTTTAGCATTCCTCAAAGTCGAGCTTTTAATACTAAAAGGACCTGCGAAGTCTACTCCTGTATAAGTAAAGGGCAGCGAAAATGTTACCCGTTCGGGTGACAACGAAGCCATCATTTGGTTTTGGAATCTACGTTTAAATATCGTACATGCCTTGCACGCTCGAATACATTTTCGAATGCCATTTTTAAGCCTGGTGATGTAGAATTGGGACAAGAATTGGATGTCGTTCGTCGTAACTAAGACCTGAATTCTCCAAGCGACCGCGGACTCGCATTACACCGTTTTTGTCCAGAAAGGGAGCTAGTGCACTAATGTTACTTTTGTTATTAATTAATTTGTTCCTCGTTAGACAATCGTATTCGTGTGGGTAGAAGGTTTGCTGAGAAATACTAAGTAAACGCTTTTTGGTTTGATTAATTTCAATGGTCGAAATGTCAATACTCTTAGGGCGAGAATGAGCCTTTTCAAACACCTGTAGAACATAGCTCATAACACGTAGGGTGTGAAAATCTTGTGATGATACATTCATTAGCGGTTGTGTAGAAACAGGACGATTTTTTTACTTCCAAGTCCGTAGGATCAAAACATCGAGGATCTGGCCATGATTCAACTGGTTTTTGAATCCAAGGCGGACCATTCCGCCAAAGACGATTTTGGATCAAGTCATGCGGTAAGCTGCCACGAGTGCCCAGATCAACTGGATTGTCCTCTGTCTTTACATGTTTCCAATTAGTAATACTGGTAAAATTCTGAATTTCCGATATTCGGTTTGCAACAAAGATCTTAAGGGTTTGGGGAGACCTTTGTAGCCATCCTAGCACTATAGACGAATCAGTCCATAAGTGTAACTCAAAGTCACAAGTCAAGGACTCAGTCACGACTTTTACTAAGTTGGTGAGTAATATTGCGCCACATAACTCAAGTTTTGGAATCGTCGTCCTTTTAATAGGAGCAACCCTAGTTTTTGCTATCAGTAAGTTGCTGGATAAAGTGCCGGCCTTGTCGACTCTCATGTAGACGGCTCCACAATACGCTCGTTCCGAAGCATCGCAAAAGCTATGGATCTGAGCTCGTACACCGTGCGAAAACTCTATCCATCTCGGTATTCTTAGGGATTGTATATGTGCTAAATTATCTTTAAATGAATGCCATTTAACCAGTAAATGCTGTGGAACTGCTTCGTCCTAATTGATGTTTCCTTCCCACAATTGCTGCATCAAAATCTTTGCTACGATGACGATTGGACCCAGCCAACCTAGTGGATCAAATAACCTTGTGATGACCGAGAGTATTTGTCGTTTCGTAACAATTGGCGAATCATTGATCGGACCTATGGCGTAATAAAAAGTACTAGATTTCGCATTCCAGCGAATGCCCAAAGTTTTGAATGTATTGGAGTCGTCAAATTTCAAGAATTCTTCATCGAGAAGATCTTCCCGGGCTACATATTCCAATAGGTACTTATGGTTTGCCGTGATCTTTTTAAAAGGAAATGACGCTGAAGCTAAAGTTTGCATAAGTTGGGCTTGTTTATCTTTCGCTTCATCCAAACTGTGTCCTCCCGATAGAACATCATCGACATAAATTTCTTCCTTTAATGTTTCGCAATCACAACTTAACTGTCTCAATGTTCGTATGGCAAGAAACGGCGCACAATTTATTCCAAACGTGACCGTTTTGAGTTCAAAGGATTTGACTGGATCCTTAGGCTGAGGTCGAAAAAGCACTTTCTGATATGCTCGATCAGTTTTATAAACAACTATCTGGCGATACATTTTTTCGATGTCTCCTGTGAACACGAACTGGTAATGTCGCCAGCGGAGAACAATTTTCTGGATTTCTGTCTGAAGGATCGGGCCAGGATACAAAACATTGTTAAGAGAGTAGCCACTACTACTTCTTTTAGATCCATTAAAAACCACTCGTACTGTTGTGGTTTTACTCTCGGGTTTCACGACCGCATGATGGGGTAAAAAGAAAGAGCTCTGTCTCTCTTCTGAAGTTTCAAAAAATTGTATTTCCTATATGTGACCGAGATCAATGTACTCCTGTAAAACTCGCTCGTATTGCTGCTTCAGTTCTGGATTTCTGTTAAGTGTTTTCTCCATTCGATGATATTGTGCTAATGCCATATTTCTGGATGATCCCAGGTATACTGTCTCAGGAAATTCTTTACGGAAGGGAAGCCGCATAACATATCGCCCATCTGGTTGTCGATAAGTTGCCTGTTGGTAGAATTCCTCGCAATATTCATCAGTCTGATCGTTTGCTCTACTTCTTCGATTTCCCAAAATTTCTTAAGTTGAGAATTAAGAGCATCATCAGCTGATATATTTTACACTAGGAGTTATTTTGCATACTTAAATGGGAATAGTACTGATACAAATTACTTTGTTAAGTCATATGTTTTGTAACGCAAATGTATACTAGGAAAATGTAAATTGTTGATAAATTATTTTCTCAAGTGTATTTTCATTGTGAGCCTCGTTTTGCCATGATCAGTGTGTACAATAATTGCACAAGTAAACCTTAGATGGTCCTTCAATGTATGGGAAGAATTGTAAACTCGTCTGATTCGAAGTCGAAGCCCAGTGTTAATTAGGGGAAAAGACAAATGTTTTAACAAGTACCGTTTCACAAACGAGTTGAAGTTTGTGAGTGACTCTCAGAAGTTACTTCTAGCCTGGTTATTTGTATGAGCCACCTCCACATGTATAATTACGTTCCTGAAAATGTGTGAAAAAAGTTTGGGGTTTTACAAAACGGAAACAATTGGGTGGATCAATAAATCCGTGACTTTTCAAACTTCCCTGCTAGTTACATGAAATGCAAAAATGCTCCCATCAAATACTGTTAATAGACTACAATCAAATTTTGAGAGAGCTCCGGTATCTAGTTTGAGTTTAACAGCTGTTCAAAATATACAACCTCGTGGATTTTGTTATAAATGGAAAAGAAGGAAATTTCAAGTGCTCGCTAAACATTATTTCTTGCGGAAAAAACCGTCAATCGAACTAAGAAAAAGATTTATAAATACTATAGGGGCTCTGCACCATCGATTTCAATGGTTGATGAACTCCTTACCCTCTGGTTTCTGAGTTCATAGAAAGGGGGTTCCAGCTGGAATTACTTCTAAGAGGTAGCGGTGCGACCGTCTTTATTGTCTGATGATTTGATGGTAACTAATTGTAAACTAAAGCTAAGGTGGCCTCAAGCGGCCATATTACAGTGATTTAGAGAAAGATAGAGAAAGAGAGTAATTCATTGTAAATAAGGCCAATATATGCCATTTCAGGCGAATTCACTTTAGAAACTTAAGGGTACATTAAACATAAGGATATGAAATATAATGGAAAAATATGAAAATAGTAGAGAAATGAATATGGAATTAAATCTTAAAACTATTGTTAAATTATGGATTCAACATATTCCGCGCCTAAATATTGGTAGGGTCGCACAGACATCCATGCATGACAACGCCAAACTTGGTGTTCTGGACCTTGATGAAGGGATAGCTATCCAGAGGTGCGGATGGGCCCTTTAGAATATCGTTGTAGAGGTCGCGACCGATAATACCGTGGATTGGACCAAACTCGTGTGGCATAGGATGTGCCCACATATCGCGGACAACATCATTGAACTCCAGGAGCATAGGAAGCAGCTAGTCGTTGACTGGGGCTGGCATATTGACCTGTACTTTGTCTACGATCACTAAGTCTTGAAGCCAAACGTGATTGGTTTTGGTGACAACTTGAAATACTCCGAATGGCATATTCTTTCTTCATTTCGCACGGTAGCGTAGAGGTTCGACCATTTCATACAAGACGTGCGAAAATTGCACGTTTTGGTTTAGAGCCAGCGTTACGGTAACGGTTCTATCCCCTGCTCTTAGGTCACAAAGCACGACAGAAACGATCGCTTTGAATTCTGTCCGTGATGTCTTTTTAAAGGCTTGCATTCCGTGGTGCGCTTAGCCAACTTAGTGATAGTTTGGCTGCTAGTTGGGGACTCGTCGGCGTCAGGTTTCGAACGTACAGGGTCTGCCACCATTGCAGCTGCACCAGCATCGATATTATTATGGTCGGTCACGGCGGTTGGCTCATTCTTCTTGGCTCCCTTAAGGCTAGCCTGAGCTATTTCATAGAAATTGATTGGGGCCTTACTCAGAGCCTTTTCCAACGCCTTGATGGGATAGCCCTTAAGATCCTGAACGGTAGGTGCGTCAGGAACGTTTCCTTCTAGAGTGGAAGAGCTAGCGTTAATGTCCTCTTGGTGAATCATGGTGTGGTGGCGGTGCGAGCAAACATTGCATAGAGATGCCGAAGTGCACTCTGCGCGTTGGTGCCAATCGGACAGACAGTTGAGGCAGACTTCCAGTTTTTTGACGGCTTCACGTCGCTCGACCGCGGACATCCATCGAAAGTACGGGCATCGCTTGAGCAAGTGATTTTTGCACGGTGGTCCTCTTTCCTGAGGAGAAAAACAAGAGGAAAGAAACAAAAAACGTGCAATAAATAATTGGAATTTGAAAATATGATCATTAACAAGATTCAAGTTTAGTTTTATTTTGATTTGTGTTAGGTTGTTGAGATGGGAGTATGCAGAGACGCGTTATTATTCCGTTCTGAGTTTTGATATCGGCAACACGAACATAGACAACCTTCGTTATTCGGCCCAACCGCCACTCAGTTGGAGGTAAATGGTTGTCCTTTACGATGACAAAGTCGTTTTCTTTCAAATTGTTTTGCGTAGACTTCCACTTGTATCTCCTTTGAAGTTCCGTAATATACTCCGATTTCCATCTCTGGCTGAATATATGTTGTATTGCCTTCAGTCTTCTCCATCTGGTCAAATACGACAAATTCTCTCTTGGAGGATCTTCCGGGGCCTCAGGATGAGCTGTCAAAGGGGCGCCACGTAAAAATGACCGGGCGTTAATGGTAACAATTCTGATACGTTGTCTGACATGGGTGACAACGGCCTCGAATACAAGATTGCTTCTATGCGGATCAGTAGGGTGCTAAATTCCTCGTAAGTGAAGCTCAAATTACCTTTTTTAAGGTGAGACTTCATTTTTTTTAAGTTGAGACTTCATTACTTTTACTGCTGCCTTCCAGAGGCCTCCCATGTGTAGAGCATATGGAGGTATAAATGACCAGGTGAAGCCTTGCAGTCCAAATTTATTGATGAGACACTTTTCTGGTGACTTTAGGAACGCATGATGATCTTGTAGTAGTTTATAACTAGCGCCAACAAAATTTTTCCCGTTATCGGAGAACACACACCTCGTCGGCCTGTAAATCTTGTAAAAGCTATTAAGAACGAATCTGTAGAAAGGTCCGAACACACCTCTAAATGAACAGCTCGGTTTGAAAAGCAGATGAACACTGCCGCATAGCTTTCAAAAGTTTAGCATTCATCAAAGTCGAGCTTTTAATACCAATAGGACCTGCGAGGTCTACTTCTGTATAAGTAAAGGGCAGCGAAAATGTTACCCGTTCGGGTGGCAACGAAGCCATCATTTGGTTTTGGAATTTACGTTTAAATATCATACATGCCTTGCACGCTCGAATACATTTTCGAATGTCATTTTTAAGCCTGGTGATGTAAAAACCTTGTCGAATAGCACGCAGCATAACATTATATTCTGCATGGCATAGTATCTAGTGACTGTATTTTATAAGGAGATGGGCTAAGTAGGATATTTCTGGGACAAGAATCGGATGTCGCTCGTCGTAACTAAGACCTGAATTCTCCAAGCGACCGCGGACTCGCATTACACCGTTTTTGTCCAGAAAGGGAGCTAGTGCACTAATGTTACTTTTGTTATTAATTTATTTGTTCCTCGTTAGACAATCGTATTCGTGTGGGTAGAAGGTTTGCTGAGAAATACTAAGTAAACGATTTTTGGTTTGATTAATTTCAATGGTCGAAATGTCAATACTCTTAGGGCGAGAATGAGCCTTTTCAAACACCCGTAGAACATAGCTCATAACACGTAGGGTGCGAACGTACGATGAAAATCTTGTGATGATACATTCATTAGCGGTTGTGTAGAAACAAGACGATTTTTTTGCTTCCAAGTCTGTAGGATCAAAACATCGAGGTTCTGGCCATGATTCAACTGGTTTTTGAATCCAAGGCGGACCATTCCGCCAAAGACGATTTTGGATCAAGTCATGCGGTAAGCTGCCACGAGTGCCCAGATCAGCTGGATTGTCCTCTGTCTTGACATGTTTCCAATTAGTAATACTGGTAAAATTCTGAATTTCCGATATTCGGTTTGCAACAAAGGTCTTAAGGGTTTGGGGAGACCTTTGTAGCCATCCTAGCACTATAGACGAATCAGTCCATAAGTGTAACTCAAAGTCACAAGTCAAGGACTCAGTCACGACTTTTACTAAGTTTGTGAGTAATATTGCGCCACATAACTCAAGTTTTGGAATCGTCGTCCTTTTAATAGGAGCAACCCTAGTTTTTGCTATCAGTAAGTTGCTGGATAATGTGCCGGCCTTGTCGACTCTCATGTAGACGGCTCCACAATACGCTCGTTCCGAAGCATCGCAAAAGCCATGGATCTGAACTCGTACACCGGGCGAAAACTCTATCCATCTCGGTATTCTTAGGGATTGTATATGTGCTAAATTATCTTTAAATGAATGCCATTTAACCAGTAAATACTGTGAAACTGCTTCGTCCTAATTGATGTTTCCTTCCCACAATTGCTGTATCAAAATCATTGCTACGATGACGATTGGACCCAAACAACCTAGTGGATCCACTAACCTGGCGATGACCGAGAGTATTTGTCGTTTCGTAACAATCGTTTCGAATCATTGATAGGACCAATGGCGTAATAAAAAGTACCAGATTTCGCATTCCAGCGAATGCCCAAAGTTTTGACTGTACTGGAGTCGTCAAATTTCAAGAATTCTTCATCGAGAAGATCTTCCCGGGCTACATATTCCAATAGGTACTTATGGTTTGCCGTGATCTTTTTAAAAGGAAATGACGCTGAAGCTAAAGTTTGCATAAGTTGGGCTTGTTTATCTTTCGCTTCATCCAAACTGTGTCCTCCCGATAGAACATCATCGACATAAATTTCTTTCTTTAATATTTCGCAATCACAACTTAACTGTCTCAATATTCGTATGGCAAGAAACGGCGCACAATTTATTCCAAAAACATTATTTCTTGCGGAAAAAACCGTCAATCAAACCAGGGAAAAGATTGATAAATACTATAGGGGCTCTGCACCATCGATTTAAATGGTTGATGAACTCCTTACCCTCTGGTTTCTGAGTTTATAGAAAGGGGGGTTCCAGCTGGCCGTTTCAAACAAATAAAAAGACCAACCGGAATTATTTCTAAGAGGTAGCGGTGCGACCGCCTTTGTTGTCTGATGAGTTGATGGTAACTAATTGTAAACTAAAGCTAAGGTGGCCTCAAGCGGCCATATTACAGTGATTTAGAGAAAGATAGAGAAAGAGAGTAATTCATTGTAAATAAGACCAATATATGCCATTTCAGGCGAATTCACTTTAGAAACTTAAGGGTACATTAAACATAAGGATATGAAATATAATGGAAAAATATGAAAATAGTAGAGAAATGAATATGGAATTAAATCTTAAAACTATTGTTAAATTATGGATTCAACATAGTCCGCTCCTAAATATTGGTAGGGTCGCACAGACATCCATGCATGACAACGCCAAACTTGGTGTTCTGGACCTTGATGAAGGGATAGCTATCCAGAGGTGCGGATGGGCCCTTTAGAATATCGTTGTAGAGGTCGCGACCGATAATACCGTGGATTGGACCAAACTCGTGTGGCATAGGATGTGCCCACATATCGCGGACAGCATCATTGAACTCCAGGAGCATAGGAAGCAGCTAGTCGTTGACTGGGGCTGGCATATTGACCTGTACTTTGTCTACGATCACTAAGTTTTGAAGCCAAACGTGATTGGTTTTGGTGACAACTTGAAATACTCCGAATGGCATATTCTTTCTTCATTTCGCACGGTAGCGTAGAGGTTCGACCATTTCATACAAGACGTGCGAAAATTGCACGTTTTGGTTTAGAGCCAGCGTACGGTAACGGTTCTATCCCCTGCTCTTAGGTCACAAAGCACGACAGAAACGATCGATTTGCAATTCTGTTCGTGAGGTCTATTTAAAGGCTTGCATTCCGTGGTGCGCTTAGTCAACTTAGTGATAGTTTGGCTGCTAGTTGGGGCCTCGTCGGCGTCAGGTTTCGAACGTACAGGGTCTGCCACCATTGCAGTTGCACCAGCATCGATATTATTATGGTAGGTCACGGCGGTTGGCTCATTCTTCTTGGCTCCCTTAAGGCTAGCCTGAGCTATTTCATAGAAATTGATTGGGGCCTTACTCAGAGCCTTTTCCAACGCCTTGATGGGATAGCCCTTAAGATCCTGAACGGTAGGTGCGTCAGGAACGTTTCCTTCTAGAGTGGAAGAGCTGGCGTTAATGTCCTCTTGGTGAATCATGGTGGCGGTGCGAGCAAACATTGCATAGAGATGCCGAAGTGCACTCTGCGCGTTGGTGCCAATCGGACAGACAGTTGAGGCAGACTTCCAGTTTTTTGACGGCTTCACGTCGCTCGACCGCGGACATCCATCGAAAGTCCGGGCATCGCTTGAGCAAGTGATTTTTGCACGGTGGTCCTCGGTCCTGGGGAGAAAAACAAGAGAAAAGAGGAAAGAAACAAAAAACGTGCAATAAATAATTGGAATTTGAAAATATGATCATTAACAAGATTCAAGTTTAGTTTTATTTTGATTTGTGTTAGGTTGTTGAGATGGGAGTATGCAGAGTTTAACGATCGGACGCGTTATTATTCCGTTCTGAGTTTTGATTTCGGCAACACGAACATAGACAACCTTCGTTATTCGGCCCAACCGCCACTCAGTTGGAGGTAAATGGTCGTCCATTACGATGACAAAGTCGTTTTCTTTCAAATTGTTTTGCGTAGACTTCCACTTGTATCTCCTTTGAAGTTCCGTAATATACTCCGATTTCCATCTCTGGCTGAATATATGTTGTATTGCCTTCAGTCTTCTCCATCTGGTCAAATACGATAAATTCTCTCTTGGAGGATCTTCCGGGGCCTCAGGATGAGCTGTCAAAGGGGCGCCACGTAAAAATGACCGGGCATTAATGGTAACAATTCTGATACGTTGTCTGACATGGGTAACAACGGCCTCGAATTCAAAATTGCTTCTATGCGGATCAGTAGGGTGCTAAATTCCTCGTAAATAAAGCTCAAACTACTTTTTTTAAGGTAATACTTCATTTTTTTTTAAGTTGAGACTTCATTACTATTACTGCTGCCTTCCAGAGGCCTCCCATGTGTAGAGCATATGTAGGTATAAATGACCAGGTGAAGCCTTGCAGTCCAAATTTATTGATGAGACACTTTTCTGGTGACTTTAGGAACGCATGATGATCTTGTAGTAGTTTATAACTAGCGCCAACAAAATTTTTCCCGTTATCGGAGAACATCGTTTTTGGCACACCTCGTCGGCCTGTAAATCTTGTAAAAGCTGTTAATGACGAATCTGTAGAAAGATCCGAACACACCTCTAAATGAACAGCTCGGTTTGAAAAGCAGACGAACACTGCCGCATAGCTTTCAAAAGTTTAGCATTCCTCAAAGTCGAGCTTTTAATACTAAAAGGACCTGCGAAGTCTACTCCTGTATAAGTAAAGGGCAGCGAAAATGTTACCCGTTCGGGTAGCAACGAAGCCATCATTTGGTTTTGGAATTTACGTTTAAATATCATACATGCCTTGCACGCTCGAATACATTTTCGAATGTCATTTTTAAGCCTGGTGATGTAAAAACCTTGTCGAATAGCACGCAGCATAATATTATATTCTGCATGGTATAGTATCTGGTGACTGTATTTTATAAGGAGATCGGCTAAGTGGGATCTTTCTGGGACAAGAATCGGATGTCGTTCGTCGTAACTAAGACCTGAATTCTCCAAGCGACCGCGGACCCGCATTACACCGTTTTTGTCCAGAAAGGGAGCTAGTGCACTAATGTTACTTTTGTTATTAATTAATTTGTTCCTCGTTAGACAATCGTATTCGTGTGGGTAGAAGGTTTGCTGAGAAATACTTAGTAAACGATTTTTGGTTCGATTAATTTCAATGGTCGAAATGTCAATACTCTTAGGGCGAGAATGAGCCTTTTCAAACACCCGTAGTACATAGCTCATAACACGTAGGGTGCGAACGTACGATGAAAATCTTGTGATGATACATTCATTAGCGGTTGTGTAGAAACAAGACGATTTTCTTACTTCCAAGTCTGTAGGATCAAAACATCGAGGTTCTGGCCATGATTCAACTGGTTTTTGAATCCAAGGCGGACCATTCCGCCAAAGACGATTTTGGATCAAGTCATGCGGTAAGCTGCCACGAGTGCCCAGATCAGCTATATATATATATATATATATATATATATATATATATATATATATATATATATATATATATATATATATATATATATATATATATATATATATATATATATATATATATATATATATATATATATATATATATATATATATATATATATATATATATATATATATATATATATATATATATATATATATATATATATATATATATATATATATATATATATATATATTGTATCTGTGCGACCACAACGAAAGTCATTTGTTACCATTGAAATCGATGGTGCAGAGCCCCTAGTATTTATCAATCTTTTCCTTTGTTTGATTGACTGTTTTTTTCAGCAAGAAATAATGTTTAGCGAGCACTCGAAATTTCCTTTTTTTCCATTTTTAACAAAATCCACGAAGTTGTATATTTTGAACAGCTGTTAAACTCAAACTAGATACCGGAGCTCTCTCAAAATTTGATTGTAGTCTATGAACAGTATTTGATGGGAGCAGTGTTGCATTTCATGTAACTAGCAGACAAGTTTGAAAAGTCACGGATTTATTGATCCACCCAGTTGTTTCCGTTTTGTAAAACCCCAAACTTTTTTCACACATTTTCAGGAACGTTATTATACATGTGGAGGTGGCTCATACAAATAACCAGGCTAGAAGTAACTTCTGAGAGTCACTCACAAACTTCAACTCGTTTGTGAAACGGTACTTGTTAAAACATTTGTCTTTTCCCCTAATTAACACTGGGCTTCGACTTCGAATCAGACGAGTTTACAATTCTTCCCATACATTGAAGGACCATCTAAGGTTTACTTGTGCAATTATTGTACACACTGATCATGGCAAAACGGGGCTCACAATGAAAATACACTTGAGAAAATAATTTAGCAACAATTTACATTTTCCTAGTATACATTTGCGTTACAAAACATATGAGTTAACAAAGTAATTTGTAACAGTACTATTCCCCTTTGAGTATGCAAAATAACTCCTAGTGTAAAATATATTTCGGGTTGTAAATAACCAAAGTTTAACCAGATAGAAGCATATATTGGCAATGAAGATTTCTTTAAAATGCAGTGTTACTTTTTAGGGGCGTACTCTATTAATCCATCCACGTCGGTCCATATTTTAAGATATTTCAAAAATATAGATATGAGCGGACTATTGCCTTATGTGCCCTCATACCCAGAAGTTTAAGGATATAATAAGAATACTGGTTGGTTGTGTAATGTGAGTGTCGTTCTGGCCATCCTGGTAGTTATGCCTATGTAGCAATGCTGCAAGAATTTCGAAAGATCATTAAGGTTCTACCTGATCTGTCTGAGAGGAGGCAACATGCCTATATGACATTGTTCGAGATGAATACTGCAAAGACCACAAGGAATAGCATGCGAGGTGAAAAAAGAAGAGTGAGTTTAAAGGCGCTTTTTTACAATATGTATCACCAAACTGAAGAAATTCTAAAGAGTTTTTACTCTTGAGTGCTCGTTTTTTTATCAGTTCCCTTCAGATGCGCTTTGTTTCGCTACTGAGTTTAACTTCCTTGCAGTGCATTTTTACTTCATATCCCACATAATGATAAAAAAGAAGCAAATATAAATGTTCCTACCGCATATTTTACTAACAAGAGTTTGAAATTTTTTGCCAACGTGATAGAAAATATATTATAAAGAGGACCAATTTATATTATATGTATTCAATATTTGAAAACTTAAATACATAGTACAGCGGAAGATATTTTACGTAATATTAAATTGCGTTAGTGTTACTTATTTTAGTAAGAATTTTAATCCTTAATATTATTATACCTACTTATATCTTTACAGATACGAACTAATTCATTAACGTTGTGCTAATTTTTACAGTATTATTATTTTTCCCGGTGTGTGTATATCATAATTAAATCTTATACGGCATTCTAAAATACAAACGAAATGACCTTGTTCGTGATTTCGCCAAAAAAAACTATTACGAATTGTATGGAAATTGGCATATGAAATGAGTTATATTTAATTTTTTTTGTTTATTGATTTACCGAATAAAACAACATTACACAATTAAGTTGTTCCACAGCGACTCTATGGAATTATTTAGGCTAGTCGGCAACAATTCAGCTTAAAAAATAACAACTTCATATCATGACAAAAAATGGATAGATCTTCAGATCTATCCATGCTAGATATAAGTTTGCGAACTTCATAATTACTTGTAGTCACAAATTTAAATGATTGCTATGGCGCTTTAGCGTTCTCAATTCGTTAAAATTATCCGAAGGATGCACTTCAATTTGCAGTTTTAACTCCTGCACGTGATCGGAGAGGTGATTTTCACACAGAATCAATTTGTAAGACTTGCTCCATGTAATTGTATACGTCATCAATTGACGTTCCGTTACAAGGACGCGCAATCAATTTGTGACAATTTGCGTAACTAAAACTATCGAGGACACTCATCAGCTTTGACATTACGGTATTTTGCAAAGTATCTACAATTGCATCACCCACAAAAATACTTGACATTCGTCCAAATAACTCTAACTTATTTTCCGAAAACATCTATAAAACGACATTATCTTCAGCTTTCCTCGATAAATTGTGTTAATGTGCAATGTAAGTACAACAGTGTCAATAAAACTTATGCTTTGAACGTATGCGCGAACGGAGCAATTCGAGACAGCAATGCACTGAACTATAGCCCTGAATATTGGAGAGCTGCACCAACTTAGACCTAAACCAGGTTTCTTGAACACAAACTATATTTGCTAGGTTAGAAAATTGAGATATTAAATTTTTAAAATAGTAAAATTTATTAATCGACGTAATGCTTGTCGTATTGATCGAAATTATACTAAAATATTTATTTTTTACGTTTTCAAGTACGATTCATCTTCGCAAATAGAATTAAAGTATTGATTTTGGTTCAATAAATACAGAAAAAGTGGTAAATTAAACTATAATTATATTTCTTATAAATACGATTTTATAATGGCGACATATAAGAGCCTTTGGTTCAGCATCGCTTTCGTTAAAATCGCCTACGCATGTAACAGGCTTAGGACGAGAATTCTGGCAGTTAAATAGATACATTTCGATTTTGTCATTTCACTCCTCTTGACATAGACTCTTCCTCCATTCGCATATACTCTTCCATAACCAACTGTTTTTAAAACTTTGGCATAATTAAACAGTGTTAGGGTTTCTTTGCTCAAAAAATACTTTACATAAACGAATTTTGTAGATTCAGTTTCTTTTAGTTTTGGGTTAGCCGTCATTGGTTTAGCCTTATACGAATTGAATTTAACGATCATCATTTGATATGTAGAATTGTTTTCTTTTTCAAAAATACGCTTCGTTTTCAAGTGCGATTCATCTTCGCAAATAGAATTAAAGTATTGATTTTGGTTCAATAAATACAGGAAAAGTGGCAAATTAAACTATAATTATATTTCTTATAAATACGATTTAATGATGGCGACATATAAAAGCCTTTGGTTCAGCATCGCTTTCGTTAAAATCGCCTACGCGTGTAACAGGCTTAGGACGAGAATTCTGGCAGTTAAATTGATACATTTCGATTTTGTCATTTCACTCCTCTTGACATAGACTCTTCCTCCATTCGCATATACTCTTCCATAACCAACTGTTTTTAAAACTTTGGCATAATTAAACAGTGTTAGGGTTTCTTTGCTCAAAAAATCCTTTACATAAACGAATTTTGTAGATTCAGTTTCTTTTAGTTTTGGGTTAGCCGTCATTGGTTTAGCCTTATACGAATTGAATTTAACGACCATCATTTGATATGTAGAATTTTTTTCTTTTTCAAAAATACGCTTCGTCAGTATCATTCGAACTAAGCTTACCACCAACATCCTTCAAAACGGACTTTATATTAGTATTAGCATCTCTACTAACCAAACAATAATTTTCCACACGGTATCGTTCAAAATCTTAACAAATTTCTTCAAATCAACGGTATCATTTTTCAGCTCTTTATATTCTTTCTGCACAACTTCTAGTCTTTTTTTTGCTGTCGGCCATAACTTGTAGAATGTCATCGAATTGTTTTGATATAAAAGTCATACTGTCTTGTAACAAATCAATCTGATCCAATGTGTACAGTTGTGTTTTGATCAAACTTATTTCATTCTGTATGCCACCTCCACTTTAGTTACGAAGATGACAAACGAACTTTTCTCTCTCATTGTTCATCAAGTGTTCATATTGACGTAGACAAAGACAGTGGAATTACTTGGCGCATTTGTCACATTGTATAGACTCCTCTTCTTTTTTCTTCACTTCTGCGTTACAGTGGCCCACACAATTTTGGCGTTTTTAGCACTGCGACGAGTTTCGTGTACATTTTTGATGTAAATGGGAGTTTACGACCAATGATGTACTGTACAAGATTTATATTATTTTTTTATACAAGTTAGGGCCGTCCTTGGGGCTCTTGTAGCTATTAATAACAGCTTCAATGTCCTGATGTTTTACCACCGTTCTCTGGCGTAACTTGGAGATAATCAGGTAGCTAAGGATTAGGGTGATTGTTACAAGGTCAGAAAGTGATGGGCCCGTTACCGTTTTACCCTTGACCTCGTTAATGTGCCGCAGGTTCTCTAAGCTTAACCTCTGGAGGTACAGGAGGCTCAGTATTTCCTGGTGATATGTGTTGTTGACGATTGTTGTCGCTGCCGAGAGATGTTTTTTCTTCAACATGGCTTTCTTAAACAAGGATCCATTCACATTGACTTCATTGTCGAAGGTAAGTAAGTAAGCGCCGGTAACTTTTGTAATGGAGCCATCCGTATTTTGTATGGCTTTAATAATAATGACCCCATCGTCGATTACCTGCAATGGGTCAAGATGTCTTGGCCTTGTGCTGCAGTGTGCCATAACTCCTGCATGAAGTTGCTGGCCGCATGTTAGTTTTGAGGATTATCTGCCATTTTCTAACATTCTAATCAAGGTTTGGGGTATTAAATTACAAAGTGTAATAACTTTTCTTCTAAAAATGCCTTAATCAAAGATACTTCTAATAGATCGGTAACAGTTACATTTGTAAAATTTAGTTGCAATATTTGTTTTGTTTCAGTGGAATCCAAAAGTACAGGATTTATCAGGCCAATTCTATTTCTGGTCAAAAGTGTTTCGTATAAAAGCCCCGTGTCAATCTGCTGTGCCTTTGAGTTTTCAAGTAGTTTTTTGACAGTAACGGTCAATTCATTTTTTTGGTTTTGTGTTTTAGTATTTATCACTATCTGTCTATTACAAGAGTCGATGAGCTCTCGTTGTCGAAATTTCTGGTCTTCAAAGTCATCAAAATCTGGTGTTCCCGCAATTATTTTAAGTGCTGTTCCTAAAATATTTATGCTCCTACCGTGCCTATGGTGGACTTCTAAAGACTGTAAAAGGATTTCTATGCGCATTATATCAGATTCGAGAATTTTCACGATGTGTGTGAGGGAAAATGTTTTGTATGTTCTTTTGTTCCATCTGCAATCTCGGAGTAAGCTGTCAGGTTTGAGGGTTTGACAATCTGATTCCTGAAACAGTTAATTGGTTTATCTGTGGATGCGATGGCTCAGGTCAAGGATACTTTGCTATGTAGCGTTGCGATATCTAAAAAGGGGTCTTCTTCTTAAGCGTTCATTTGAGTTAAATCATTAGCACAATCTGATTTTGCCTCTAGAGTATGAATGTTATTCCGGGAGAGAGTATCTTCAACGTAATTTTCTTTACAGGGTTTGTGGAAAATTTTGGCATTATGCTCGTCCGTAAAAGCCATCTAACTCTTTATCTTAGCGTTTAGATTTTTATCCGAAACAGAGAATGTAAGTGGCTAATGGTCGGTATAAATATTCAAATTCCTCACCCCATATATGCAATTCCTCAGTTTCTGGAGAGCACATACTATAGCTAACAGTTCGCGTTATTTAGTAGCAAAGTTTCGTTTTCTGTCTTTCAGAGTTCTTGATATCATTGTTTTGGTCGGCCGCCTTGAGAGCCGTTTTTTAATGTTGCCCTGATCATCTTTGCCTTTCGTATCAACAACCCAAATTGGGTTGTTATACGGGGACCTAGATGGCCTTACGATACCGTTTTTCAACAGTTGCTTTATTTCGGAATTTACGAAATTCGCTACACCCAGTGTACGGATACAATTTAGAATATACTGGGTCGCTACTATTGGTCCTATTAGTTGCGACTATGTTTGTGTTATAGGGTTTGCAAAAACTCCCGAGAGTTTTTTAATCATTTCCTTGAAATTTCTAGATATAGTGGGTTGTACTTCTATATCCTCTATATTTGTAAAATTCGTATTTGCACACCTAAGAAAGTTAAGCTTTTCCAAACTACTTCCGATTTTAATCGCCTACTTCTCAAAGTCTAAGCAGATCGGGGCCAAAAATCAAAAAGATTAACGATTCATTTTTCTTTAATATATATTAATCCGTGAATTGACTTCACCATGAACGGGTTGTCTACTGGAATAATGTGTTTCAAACATTTTATAAGTTTAATATAGTTTTACGCGGCACCCGTATATATTAGCAATCTAATCGTTATCCCTGCCACGATTCTTTCTATGAACGGTAACAAGGAGTTGTTGCTAAAAAACTAATTTGATCAAATTCCGCTTGAGAATCAATTTCGACGTCATCTGCCTTGTAATCTGCTACTTGCTGGTAATCTTGACTTTGCTCGGAATCATCTTGTGAAAGATGATTAATTCTTTGAAGTTAATGTCGTGTGTATCGTGCTCTACCACTATTTGGTCTCTTTACTGTCTGTCCGTATGATGGGTTATGAAATGCTTCTGTTGAGCCCTGTTTAAAATTGTAATGACCCCGTGTCAAATCTTCCTCATTTGACTTGAATCGTGTTGACCGTCTGAATCAGGCAGAGTCATCGACATCCATATGTTCCAATGTTGAATTATCATTTCGGGCAAGTTTGGTAAAATGTGGATTTTTATTTGTAGGATTTCCCGACACCGATTGTGGTTCGCTCTTCTGTCTGTCCGTATCATCGCGGGATTTTGCAAAGTTAGACGCAAATAAGTACCTCTCTCGATACGATTCAACTTCCTGGGCAGTGCCAAGGCCGATGGCAGGTCAGTTAGACGTGCCGAAAAAAGCACATTGCTTAAATCTTTCTTTGAGGCAGAAATAAAGACGCGTAACGCATCCATTCTGTATGTGTCATTCATTGATACTGATATTGCACTGTCATAGTACTTTTGTTTGTAAGTAAGGTCAGTTTTTTCCACCATAATACTGTAGGAGTGTCTGGTTACCCCATTTATCAGCTAAATGGGGAGTTTGTCGTAATACGAGTATGTGGAGTCAAGACGTGCAATTATAGCCCTAAAATTCAGGACTGTGTTCAAAGCTAAAATGTCCGCCGACCCTTTCACTTTATTCCTAATAATAGCAACAGCTTAATAATGTTTGAAACTTCCTTGATGAGGCTCGAAAATTGTATCAGCCGTGTGTGCTGCCTGACGCCACAAAACGTAATATTCATGTTTGCCTTCAAAGTCTGGCAAGGACTTCACGACGTCAAGGGATTTTTCACACTGACGTCCTGGAATTATTTCTATTCCTGTATATGTTTCAGCTTCAGGAGTCGTAACCGAAAAATTGACGAACCTGTGCTTAATTTCATCTATTTGTTTTTCAAATGCTTCTCTTTAGATATTTAAAACCGATATGATAGCAGTGTCTTTGTGGTATTTTTTTTCTTTTTTCCACTCCCTCTTTTTTATTACGAGTTTATCGTGCGATATACTTTGTCTCTTTTTTCTAATTACTAGTGCTTTATGTTTCTCTTTTTTTTTGCGTAAAAGAAACACTTACTCGTTCCTATGGCGAGTTTAGAGTTGGTTCATTATTTTTGAATTAACTTCGTTTGATATTCCCGTTGGGCGCCAATTAATATTTCTCATTATAAGAAAATCCAAAGACGATAAACTACTTGTAGCTGATTACCAGACTACCTTCTTATTTTAGTTCCATTCATAAACTGATTTGTTTTTTTCTTCAACAGAAAACTGATAGCTACTTATTGCTAGTGTTAAATGCCTGCACCCCGGTTGGTTTCTGCTGACACTACGCCTCGTGTGTGGTGTGTGGGAAACAAGCTTTTGCTGACAACACCGTCGGAGATTAATTGCTGTTGTTGATGATGTTGTCGGGTGAAACGTAATTTTCTGTTTTGAAATTACCGATCACCAGTGACTATGTTAACTTATAATGGATGATCCAAGTAGAGATACTTTTTTCAATAGCCTTTTTTTTGACAGATCACGTGTAAGTCGTGTCATGCTGTCATTTTATTTTTGTTTAGTATTGTTTGGCATTTCATCATGGAAAGACTTACGCCTAAACAACCTTTACAAATCGTTCAACTTTATTACAAAAATTCCCGTTCTGTGAGGAATGTGTTTCGTGCACTTCGTTTAACTTATGGTCAACATAATCGGACAATATTTCTGGCTCAATGGGTATGTAAACAAGCAAAACTGCAGCACTTGGGACGAAGAGCAACCAGAAGACGTTCAAGAGCTGCCAGAAAAATCAACGATTTGGTATGGTTTGTGGGTCGGTGGTATCATCGGTCCATATTTCTTCAAAAATGATGCCGGTGAGAACGCAACCGTCAATGGCGACCGTTATCGTGTCATGATAATCGACTATTTGATGCCTGAAATTGAAGCTCGTGATATCGGCAAAGTTTGGTATCAACAAGACGGCGCATATTTAGAGTACACTTCGGTGAGCATATAATTTCACGTTTTGGTCCGGTCGATTGGACACCAAGATCGTGTGACATCACACCGTTTGTCTTTGGGGCTACGTAATGTCCAAAGTCTATGCTGACAAATCAGCTACGATTCAGGTTTTGTAAGCCAACGTTGCGCGTGTTATTAACGCCATACTTGTCGAAATGCTCGAACAAGTCATCGAAAATTCGACACTGCGGATGGAACATCTTAGACGTAGCCGCGGCCAACATTTTATAGTTCTTTCAAATGATAATAAACATTCCCCATTCAATTTGAATTTTCTGCGCTTTTTTTAATAAAGTTGGGAACCTCAAACTTAATCACCCTATATATATCCATCCCCATCGGTCCATATTTTAACATAATACGTAGGTTTCTGTCTATATCATACATAAGTTTGTGCCGATATCAGACTTGATTCCGACCAAATTTCTCACAGAGCACAACGAGTGACCAACGCAAATTTCTGGTAAAATTTGTCCATATTAGTCCAAGTTTTCGAATAGTTCCCACACAAAGACTCTGGAAGCCACAATTTACATACAAATACGCGCAGATTTTGCACGATACGTTATGAGTGACAAATTATTAATTAATACTTATTGTGTCCAACCTTGCTGAAGCTGCAGACAGAAATGATTAATCCCTTATATAGTAAGGAGACTGATGGGGTATGCAAAATAATTCCAAGCGTAATATATACTTCGAAATGTCCACCAAGCCAGAACCAGTTACCAGCTTCGAAGTTTCGTTGAAAATGCAGTATATGCTACTTTTTAGGTGTGTACTCTGTGAAAGTTCTGAACACTGTGTTCATAACGACAAGCTTTGTCGAAGGTCCAAAGTTACATCCAATTTAAGAGACTAATATACCATATCCAAATGCTCCATTTTACCGATAAAAAGAAAAATATGCATATGGAACTAGTACTTTTTGCTGTTATAATCCTAATAAAACTCGTAACATTAACAAATTGCATTTGTATACCCTGGCCCTCTCTGTGGAACAAGGTAGCATAAGTTATATTCCTGTCAAATATTTGTAAGTACAAATAATATCTGATCATCTGCTGATTTTATTTACCGATGCCAGCCTGTTCATTTAACGATTTTGGACCAAGAAATGCTGTAATTAAAGTTCAAGAAAAAGATTTTAAAAAACTCAAATCTACGAGATTTTAGTGATTTTGAGCCTTTAACTTTCATTCTGTCTATTTTTAATTTTAAGATTTTTTTTTTTAATTTTAAGAAATAATTTAGATACATATTTGTAAACATATTTATTTTTATTAGATTCAATATTTTTAGAACAGTTATAATTAGATATAACAGCTTCTAGACGCCATGGCATTGATTACTTTTAATTACGGAACACTTCGAACGTTATTTCGCTACTTTCTTCATGCAAAGCTTTATAAAACGAGTATTGCAATGGAATATAACGTCCAGTTATATTTGCATCTAAGAAGGACCACAAATTTGTTACCGAATTCTAGTCCGGACTGTGTCGTAATATTGGCATAGGTTTTTAGTCATATAATATCCACAACTTAACGGTATCTGCTTTACAATTTGGTTCGTTATCTTGCTCAAAATTAAATTCATTACTCGGAATACTTATCTCTTCTCAACTGGCATGGTTGTTTTCTTTAAAAATTGTTATCCGTATATACCTGTCTTCCCATAATACCATCCTAAGGCAGACGAAAATATACGATTACCGAACTACCTCCATGTTTCAAATTACCTTTTAAGTTTTTAGGATTAGAATAGAATGGACATGGCTCTGGCTCCAAATTTTTGTCAGGTATTGTAATATACAAACTTTTTGCTCAATACTAATTATTCGGAGAATTGTAATCAATTTCAATTCAATCAAGTTCAATTTAACTGAATTTCACGCATTGGATTACAACATTTGGGGGTTTAGTCTGCGCTGAAACAGTGCAATTTGTGTGGGGGTGTCAGAAGGCGTGGATAGGAATCCATTTCTTTTTCAACATGTTGTCCTTTTAATTGTGGTCTTAAGTACTGATTTTGAGTTAGATCGAATAAGTACTATTAAAGATATTTCAAAAATATAAAATAAATATAAACTCAATGCTACCGAAGTGTTAAATTCTTTGTTTGGTTTTTTCTAAACGTCGCAGAGTTTCTTGCAAATAAGATTGAAAACGACTTCTTGTATTATGTTTAAGAATAATTCTGCTATGATGGATGCTGTGATGCCCACTATTGTTTATTACTTTGTAGATATATACTAGCAATTTCAGTTTATGTAACCCATAGGCAGGTAAAACATTTGTAGCGACATGCTTATACAGCGATGATGTAGAATATAAAGTAGGTAGATTATAAATTATTTAAATGATTTATTTTGCAATATTTTGCTTGTTGATAAATACAACGACAAATTACATTGTGATCGGAGAGATTTTTTTTGTTACACTACCTCCATGTTACTGTAAACGTCATCAATTGATGTTCCGTCATCAAAACTATACTGAATTATAGCTAGGAATATTGTAGAGCTGCACCAACTCCGACTTAAACCAGGTTTCTTGAACTCAAACTATACTTGCTATGTTAGAAAATTGAGATATTAAATGTCTAAACTAGTTAAATTTATTAATCGAGGAAATGCTTTGCATATTGATTGAAATGATATTAAAATATTTATTTTTAACATTTTTAAATGCGATTCATCTTCGCAAATAGAATTCAAATATTGATTTTGGTTCAATTAATAAAGAAAAGAAAATTGTAAATTAAACTAAAATTTATAAATACGATTTGATGAATGCGACATATAAGCCCCATTTGGTTCAGCATCGCTTTCGGTAGAATCGCCTACGTATGTGACAAGCTGATTTCCAGATCTTCGGATAAGATTTCTGGCAGTTGTAGACACCAAAATAAAGTTATCCACTGCATTTGCATCAGTGATAAATTTCTATTTTGACATTTCACTTCTCTTGACATAGACTCTTCCTTCATTCGCATATACTCTGCCATAACCAACTGGTTTAAAACTTTGGCATGATTTAACAATGTTAGGGTTTCGTTGCCCAAAAATTCATTAACATAAACGGATTTTGTAGATTCAGTTTCTTTTAGGTTTGGCTTAGCCGTCATAACTTTTTGTCTAGCCTTATACAAATTGATTTTAACGACTATTATTTGTTATATAGCATTAATTTTCTGTTTCAAAAAGTACGCTTCGTCAATATCATTCGCACTAAGCTTACCACCAATATCCTTCAAAACGGACTTTATAGCATCTTTTATGTTATCAGTATTAGCAACTCCGCTAACCAAAAAATAATTTTCCCCACGGTCGTTCAAAATCTTAACAGATTATTCAAATCGGCGGTTTTATTTTTCAGCTTTCTTTTCTTTTTACATAACTTCTAGTCTTTTTTGACTCCTCTTATTTTTCTTTACTTCTGTGTTACACTGGTCACACACAATTTTGGGGTTTTATGCACTGGGACGAGTTTTCGTGTACATTTTTGATGTAAATGGCAGTTTACGACAAATGATGTACATTATACAAGATACCAGATTGCTTAAACTGAGATGTATCTATGGAAATTAATTATTTCAAATATCAACCCAAAAGCACTGAGAAATACGATCTTTACACGAATAGGGTTGCCAACGTTTGATCGATGTTAATTACGTAACTTTGATTCCATGTTCGAATATGTTTCTATACAATTTTGGCAGGAAGAGTAAAATCAGAAAATATAATGTGGACATGATATGGATTTGTTTTAGAATGGTGTTTTTGCGTTTTGTAAAATCTTAAACTTTTACCATACATATTCAGAAACGTCAACTTATTATACATATGGAGGTAACGTATAGAATTTAAAAGGGTAGAACTGACTTCTAAGTAGTTACGATCGTGTTTCTTGCCAAATTGTACCAAATTTCATTTTTAGAAACTTCAACTCGTTTGCGACACGGCAATTTTTAAAACATTTTCATTCACCCTTACTTTACACAGACATGGTCTTCGATTTCGAGTCAGACGAGTGAATTCTCCCCTTGCATCGAGGGACCATGAATGGGTTACTTGTGTAATTATACTGCAAATGATCAAAATTTTGCGTTTTCCTATTTAAGATTTACGTAAATGTCTTAACAAAACATTAGTTTATGAACGACGTAATTTGTCTTTTTGCATACTAATTCCAAAAAAAAAAACATCGTTGCAAAGCTTGGTAAATTGCGATTATAGCGAAATTCATTGTGACAAAATACATTTTGCGTAAATTTTTGATGAAGAAGTTTACATGATAATTTATAGACGGCTCTGTGCAGCTCAATTCCACAACCCCGTAGATGACGTTATACGTTGACTTAGACTGAGCGCAATTTGACAGATGCACTATTCGAATTGTCATATTCTATTAAACAAATGTGTTCTTTTTCTTGCTGCAATTGATTCGAGTTTTTCGTATTAATTCACAGATTTCGGATGGTCGTATGTCGCGTCTGACATCCGCAAACGGTACACGCATTACGATCAATTGAAATTCAATGCGATATTTATCAACTTGGTAACTTTTTCAGGAAATAAGTTTAATCGTAAAAAGTAAAGTAAGCTCACTGTATTGTGGTCACTTTTTGCAATAAATTCATTCCGGAAGTTTTTTTTTGTAAAATAATTTTCTTTTTGATAGGATTAGTCAAAAACGACTTTATTGCGTTTAAGGGAGAGTTATTTACTTGACTAACGTCTAATATTAGACGATCAAACCTTGTAAGACGTACACGTCGTGCAACAATTTGTCAGAATATCCGTAATAATTAAACGCAAAAGAACGTGCAGGAGAGAATGATTGGAAACGCTCACATATTATCCCACGTTACTACGGAAATACAATCCAGTCAAAATATTTTCAGGCGAAAATACAGAAATATAACGAATGACGAAGTTGTCACAGTCGTGATTTCACTTATCGTGAAATCATGGAACAATTGCAAAATCTTCTACATGAGCATAATATATTGGTCAACAATATGACCAACCTCATTGGGTCCAATGCATTCTGCTGACCTGAAAAACATAATCAAAGAAGACAAAAGAGCCGCTGAAGGCCATGCAACCAATTCAATGCTCCCGTAGGAGTATCCTCCCGTAGGCGTAGTGAGGTGGGCAATTGCAGCGCGAGTACGAGACTCATTGCTCTTATGATGCACTTCAATACCCGTTGCTATTCTATCGTCGAGAGGATGGATGTCACTTAAACATAAAACTGGTTAATCCAACGACAAGTTTATTTAAAAGTCATCTCTTCTTTTTATTCTACAAGTGAGTTCGAATTCATATTTCATGAAAAGAAACAAATTAAAAGGTCAGCTCAATGCATTTTTATGTGTATCGATTGATGATTCGATGATCTCCATGATCGACTTCGAATCAGACGAGTTTACAATTCTCCCCATACATTGTGGGCCGATGTAAGGTATACTTGTGTAATTTTCGTACGCACTGATCATAGCTTGAGAAAACAATTTATCAACAATTTGCATTTCCCTAGTCTACCTTTGCGTAAATTTACAAAACATATTAGTTAACCAACAAAGTAATTTGTATTAATACTATTCCCCGTTGGGTATGCAAAATAACTCCTTGTGTAAAATATATTTCGGGTTGTAAATAACTAAACAGAAGCATTTATTGGCAATGAAGTTTTCTTTAAAAGCCAGTATGTGTGACTTTTTCGGTGCGTTCTCTATTAAATCCCTCAATACGGAGTGAAATGTAGTATATATATATATATATATATATATATATATATATATATATATATATATATATATATATAGGGACAACGTACACATTATGGACCGATCCATGAGGAGATGACAAGAAACGTCATCCATGTAAATTAGCTACAGATATTTATCAACAGCCAATCAGTACAAAAAAAATATTAATAAAATTCACTAGAAAATATAAACACCAAATTAATACTTTATAATATAACCACCACCTTAATTTAATACAATAATACAATCCAATCAATGTATGAGAAGGACTAGAAGCATGCAATACAAAATCAAAATATAACCACTACCTTTCTTTATTACAATATTAAAATCTAATAAAAATAATATAAAGCATAATATACATAAGTTTTTACGAATAATAACAATTACTAAATTTGTTTATAGCAGCCTAAATTGTTATGAAGTGAATGAGCCTTGGTGTAATGAGTTTAAATAAAAAATTATTACAGTTTTTAATGAATCAAAACCTAAGGAGAAATCAATTAAATGATATAACGAATTAAAATCAGCACACATTCTACGAAATGGGTCACCACATGCATAATTGTGCCTTTGAAAATCCAAGTGTAAGAACTGATAGTATCTAGTAGGTCTAAATGGGACGTTAATAGAAATTTTTGATATTAAGTATTCAGAAGCCACAACCCCACATATAATTTTATATACCAACATCGTATTCATCATAGTTCGCCTACTCTTCAATGAGGGCAATTGAATAAGATTTAACCTGCCATTATAAGAAGGAAGTTCATAACCAGTATTCCAGTGAAGACCTCTTAAGCAGAATATAAAATTTTGTTCTGCACGGACTCATTTTTGTTAACATAGTAATCATATTGGGGATCCCAAACCACTGATCCATATTCTAAAATTGGCCTAACTAGGGATATATAAAGCTGTTTCGTAGTATATGGATCAGTAAACTCTTTTGCCAAGCGTTTCACAAAATAAAAGACACCATACGCTTTATTTACCATAGTAATGATATGGTTATTAAAATTCAACTTTCTATCTATCATAAAACCGAGATCAATAAATGAATCAACCGATGCCAATTCAGAGCCACATAAATTAAATTTAGTAGCCAACAAACTACGTCTAAAAAAGCACATATGCTTATACTTTTTAAGGTTTAATTCCATAAAATTAAATTCACACCAAGTACTAAATCTGTCCAAATCACCCTGCAGTATGTGACTGTCCACAAAGCTAGCATAAGAGGAAAATAATTTAACGTCGTCTGCAAACATTAATAAATTAGAGTTGATAATAGAGTCGGGCAAGTCGTTAATGAATAGTAAAAAGAGAATAGGTCCAAGGTGGCTGCCCTGTGGGACACCAGAGGAAATACGAATTGATCTGGAAAGACTTTTTTCAAATAAAACTACTTGTTCCCTCCCAATTAGGTAGGAGAAAAGCCAATTTATGAAATTATTACTAAACCCAATTTTGTTTAACATGAATAGTAATAGTCTGCGATTTACTTTATCAAATGCCTTACTAAAATCAGTATCAGTAAACTCTTTTGCCAAGCGTTTCACAAAATAAAAGACACCATACGCTTTATTTACCATAGTAATGATATGGTTATTAAAATTCAACTTTCTATCTATCATAAAACCGAGATCAATAAATGAATCAACCGATGCCAATTCAGAGCCACATAAATTAAATTTAGTAGCCAACAAACTACGTCTAAAAAAGCACATATGCTTATACTTTTTAAGGTTTAATTCCATAAAATTAAATTCACACCAAGTACTAAATCTGTCCAAATCACCCTGCAGTATGTGACTGTCCACAAAGCTAGCATAAGAGGAAAATAATTTAACGTCGTCTGCAAACATTAATAAATTAGAGTTGATAATAGAGTCGGACAAGTCGTTAATGAATAGTAAAAAGAGAATAGGTCCAAGGTGGCTGCCCTGTGGGACACCAGAGGAAATACGAATTGATCTGGAAAGACTTTTTTCAAATAAAACTACTTGTTCCCTCCCAATTAGGTAGGAGAAAAGCCAATTTATGAAATTATTACTAAACCCAATTTTGTTTAACATGAATAGTAATAGTCTGCGATTTACTTTATCAAATGCCTTACTAAAATCAGTATATATAAATTCAGTTTGCTTGCGACGAATAAATGCATCTATAACTTCAGAGGAAAACTGAAGTAGATTTGTAGTAGTAGAGTGACCCTTACGAAATCCATGTTGGCATAGATGGAGTATGGGCGGCACATTATGTGAAACAAAATTTGTTACAATTTTTTCAAATAACTTACGAATTGCGCTTAATTTAGCAATCCCTCTATAGTTCGATACATCCAACAGACTACCAGATTTGTGAAGTGGAAACAAGTAAGACCGTTTCCATAAATCAGGAAAGTACCCCAATTGCAATGATGAATTAAATAATAAGGATAAGGGTAAGACCAGGGATTCCGAGCAGCCTTTCAATAAAACATTCGGAATGCCATCGGGTCCAGAAGTACTAGTGGGTTAAAGACGATGCAAGTTTAATTCAATAAGTGAAAAATCTAAAAAAGGAGGAACTATTTGACCTACTGATGAAATTTTGTAAGGGTACGGAATTGCAGGGTTAAACGAACGTAGTGAATATGTATTTTCGAAAAAGTAAGCAAAACAGTTTGCAATAGGCTGATCGCTTGAGAACTCAACTCTCGATGGCTTAGAAGATGTTCGACGTTTTAAATTAACAAATATATAAAATGATTTAGGGACTTTTTAAAATTGTCCCTAACTCTTGTCAAGTACGACCTATAGCATCGACGAGCCTCGATATTGTACCGTTATTTCGCTATGGAATATCTACCATAATCAGCAGCTAGTCCTGTTCTTTTGAATCTTTTAAATGATTTATTCTTTATGTTTTTTAATCTACATAACTCCATAGAAGACCAAGGCATAGTTTTTTCTACAACAATGGGTTCCATAGGCACTGTTTTAGATACAAATTCATTTAGCATGTCATAAAATTTCTTAACAAATTCCGCAATAGTACTACAACAGCAGATAGCATTCCAATAAATAGATAATAAAAGGGAATTAAGTCTATAAAATCACAACGTTTGAAGCAAAATCTAGAAAAATCACCAGCAGGACTAGATGGTGATTGGTAAGGTAATGTAACTGAAAATGAAATACCTATAGTCGGGTGGTGGTTGTCCTCCGGAGTAGAAATTGGATGCATTCTCATAACTTGAAA
This sequence comes from Hydrotaea diabolus, assembly GCA_963513945.1. Lineage (NCBI taxonomy): Eukaryota > Metazoa > Arthropoda > Insecta > Diptera > Muscidae > Hydrotaea > Hydrotaea diabolus. Next base: position 10,532,600 of record OY740721.1, on the reverse strand, counting down.
TGAACGTATTTCATTGGTCAAAATCAAATCAAGAATCCTTCCATTCTGGCTAAGAATATTATTAATCTGAGACAAATTCATTTTTGCCAATAGGCCAGCAACTTCAGTGGTCCAATCACAGTTAGTAAGAGGAGTAAGTGCTTCTGAATCAGGCAACATATGCCATGATACAGAAGATATGTTGAAGTCTCCCAATGTTAGGAAAATATCAGACTCATTCATACTTGTAATTATTTTTCGAACGGCAGTCAAATGTTCAAAATAAACATCAAAATCGGTCGATGGAGGAATGTAGGAACAGGTAATAAAAAGTTTTTTAGATCACAATGCAACACAAACTGCAATAAATTCCAAATTGTTAAATTCATCAGAAAAAATACGCTCAGAAGGTAGACAGCAGGAAACCGCAATTAAGACACTACCATCGATTTTCTCTGTTCTATCTTTTCATTAAATTGTATAATTATTACACAAAACCTCAGAGTTCAAAATATCAGTTTTAACTAAGTCTCAGAAAAAACAACAATATCAAAATCAAAATTATAGCTATCAACAAATAAGCGACTTAATTTAGTTTTTAAATCTCTTACGTTTTGGTAAGCTATAGTGTATACCTTATCTAGTTTTTTGAAGAGTTTGTAGACTTAGCTGGCAATTTCGCTAACCTAGATCTCCCTCCTCTACTACTTCTTTGAACAAACTCCTTGACAAGCGCCCTTACGGTTAAAATTTAGAGTCAATAATCATATCGAAGATATCTTCTGACACATTTATCTTGAATGAGGATAAATGATTAGAAGACGAGTTAAATTTAAAAATATTCAAACCAAAGTCACCTTCCAACTTCGACTTCATTTAATAACTAATGTCATTACTTCGGTGTCAGGGGCAAATTGAGAAATAAAGACAGTCCTTCTCGCTGGAATGACTGTCAATTTTCTAGGTCTGCTATTACTTGACGAACTTTGGCCTGTTTGAATAACCGGTCTCAACGTCAATGAACACCTCACTGACAGTAGTAGGTCATTTTAAAACCGGTGTCTGCAGGTTCACACTCAAAGCTGAAATTGAGTTCGGTGTTCCTTCCGGTTTTTTAACAGCAGTATCCATAAGTCCAACTGCACAAGCAATTTCTTCTCCGCCAGAAGACGGTCCCACATCCATCGGCATATCGTTAACCTGTTCCGTTACAGGTACCGCGGATGTTCTTTCCGTCAGTTTGGGAGAATTTTTCCTCGACGATTTCTTTCGTTTTGGTGTCGGTGTCGTCGTCTGTGGTACGACAATCTTATCGAAATCCGGATATTTATCAAACATTTCAGAGAATTTAGAAAATTTCTCCTGAATGCTTAATAACTCCAATCCCATCTTGGATACTTCCGCAAGTGTATCCTTGAAGAATTTATAAAACTGTATATCAATTCTTCTACACCGCGGGCAACACCATCTGATGCCATTATTTTGACCTATGGCATCAGCGGCACGAGCAGAAACGCTGGCACTTTGGTATGACCAAACATACCACATACCCAGCAACCAATCATTCTCTCGTTGGTTGTTAAATTGCAACCTATGAGAGTGCAAGTCATTTTCTTTTTTTATTAAATTATAAAATAACAAACAAGAAAAAAATTTATATATGTCTATAGTGATTAAAATTGAGTTTGTGAACTACACAAAAAAGGAAAAACAAAAAGAAAACAGTGGCAACACTCCAAAACTCAAGAAACACAAAACGAATATTAAAGACAAAGCAAAATGCTCAAAATAAGCTACCAACAATTGCAGCTTAAATTATCACAATGTTGTTGTTGTAAAAATAAAACAGCACTCAACAAGAATAAAAAGCACAAATATTATGATATTTGATAAAACACTGGACAGCACTATGTCACCAAACTAAGTAAAATACACTTCTAGTGATTATTATTAATTTGAACACGGATAAATAAAACTTTAACTTTTTTAAATTAATTGTTTAAAATTTAGTAGCGCGGAGCACTGAAAAATTGCAAGTAACACGACAGGGTTATATATATATATATATATATATATATATATATATATATATATATATATATATATATATATATATATATATATATATATATATATATATATATATATATATATATATATATATATATATATATATATATATATATATATATATATATATATATATATATATATATATATATATATATATATATATATATATATATATATATATATATATATATATATATATATATATATATATATATATATATATATATATATATATATATATATATAGTAAAAGCTCTCTTAAGCGGACACTGACGGTCGCATCGATTTTGTCCGCCTGAGGGAGATGTCCGCCCAATAGAGCGTTTTAAGGAAAAAAAAAACAAATATGTATAATGTTCCCACCACTATGGAAATAAATATGTTAATACATTTCAAAACATTTTGTAATAAATTTTTATTATTAAAGTAAAATATTCATGTATAAAAAATTCAGATTCATAAACTTAAATGAAATTAGTATTAGATATTAATACATATACAAAATTTAAAAATTAGTTTTGTTGCTGGAAAAATTGACGGATTGATGATTGCTTTAGGTTGGTTTGCTTCCATTTTTTTCATTTTCCACAAGACGAATCTCTAAAGACGTTAATTGTTGATATACAACAACATCACTTTTAGCAAACGTTTTCAAGCGAGAAATTTGTTTGAATGCTTCATGATAATTATTAATTAGATCCGAGTCTTCCACAGCTACCTCCTCATCAGAATCACTTAAATCCTCCCCAGTATTAGTAATGCCTTCATAATCAATTTCAATATTGTCATTTTCTGTGTATGCAACGTTATCAATATTTAAATAATCCTCTAATATAAAGTCACTAAGTTGTGCAATTTCATTTAAATTAAAGAGCGTTGCTAATGGAATATCATCCTCAGGCTCAAACAGTTCGACATTCGAATTTTGTATAAATCCCGATTTTCGGAAACAGTTTTCTATGTTTGACGCTTCAATTTTGTCCCAAGAAGCTTTTACAAAACACAGAGCATCAAGTACATTTATTTTTTTTGATAATTCTGATGCGGATTTAGCTGTATCCATATTTGATAGCATATCTTTTATAATGAAGTTTCTGTATATGACTTTAAAATTTTGTATTATGCCCTGGTCCAAGGGCTGGCATATGGATGTTGTGTTAGGAGGTAGAAACTCTAAAGTTATGTTTGTCAGGCAGATATCTCTAGGATGAGAGGCAGCATTATCTAAAAATAAAAGAATATTTCTTTTGCGAGATTTCATTTTTGTGCCAAGTTGTCGTAACCACTCTGTCATAATTTCTCTTGTCATCCACGCCTTTTTGTTCGATTTCCAATCGACTGGTAAATCGGCAATTTGTATGTGTTTAAAAGCTCTCGGGCGGGCCGCTTTTCCGATGACTAATAGCTTTTCTTTTTGTCCAACCATATTGACGCAAAACATAATGGTTAGTCTTTCCTTCGACAATTTACCACCAGTACATTTCTCTGATTTTAGAGCCAACGTTTTGTCAGGCATGGCTCGAAAAAAGAGACCGCTTTCATCGGCATTGTACACGTCTTCAGGTCTGTACTGACTCAGCAAAGAAGGAAGTTTTTGCCTGAATTGGTTTACATCTTCTGGAGTAACATCAGCAGCTTCACCCGATATGCATTTAAATGCTAGTTCGCCACTTCTGAAGCCATCCATCTGATGGGGAAAATGTTGTGTATCCTATGTGCTCTGCTATTTCTTTGGACTTGGATTTTATTATTGGACTGAAAGAGGGATGTTTTTGCTTCTTGCTACAGCGAACCAGTCATAACACAACTTATCGACCTGGGAGCCCTTAGGTGTGAGGAAAATTCTTTTTTGGTTAATATTAAACCCAGACTTCCATTTAGCTTTGATGTCTTCTTTATTTTTGATAATTGCTGCAGATTGCGTTTTTCCAATGTTAAACCTTAAGAAAATCGTAAGAATGAATTGATGGCCGATCACTAAAAATACAAAAATGTTACCTCTTTGCAATATCACGCGCAGAAATTTTTTCTTTTTCTTGGAAATTTATTATTTCCATTTTTTCTTTTAAGGAGAGCACATTTCGCGATGCCATTCTTATTAAGAGTTACACACAAGTGATCGTTTTCAACAAATGTTTATCAAAATAGTACAGCATAAAAAAAACACATTTCTAAAGTAACGGTTAATCGCAGTAGCTACGGCATTTTTTGTCTATGAACAAAATACGGGGAATCACAGCTTAACGCACAATACTTGTCTGACGCATGTTGCTAGCCACGACAGTGAAAAGCAAAATGTTTGATTAAGTATGCAAATATGATTTCTTCTTTGCTTTATAAATGTGTACATAGTTATGAGAAAACTGTATAACAATTTAGGAGAGGGAAGAGAGCAACTCACCCACACAAACTCTAAATTATGGTTGTATGCGTTTGCCGATCAATGATTTAAAAACTAGAGAAAGCAAGACAAATGGTGAAGTTGAAGAGAGAGTTGTCCGCTCATGGGAGATTTTTCGTAATAAAAAAGTGTCCGCGTCCGTCCAAGGGAGCGTCCGCTTAAGGGAACATAATTTCTTCCTGAAACAATGCAAACATTTTGGGACCAAGAAATTTGTCCGCTTAAGAGAGCTGTCCGGCTATAAGAGCTGTCCGCAAGGAGAGCTTTCACTGTATATATATATATATATATATATATATATATATATATATATATATATATATATATATATATATATATATATATATATATATATATATATATATATATATATATATATATATATATATATCCACATCGGTCCATTTTTTAGTATAATACATAGGTGTGTGCCTACATCATACATAAGTTTGTGCCGATATCAGACCTCATTCCGACCAAAGCTGCTGAAAGAGATGATTAATCCCTTAAATAGTAAGGAGTCCGTTGGAGTGTGCAAAATAATTCCAAGCTTAATATACGTATACTTCGAAATGTCCGCCAAGGCAAAAGCAGTTACCAGCTATGAAGTTTCGCTGGAAATGCAGTATACTTTATGCTACTTTGAAAGTGTGTACTATATGAAAGTTCTGAAAACTGTGTTCACAAAAATATGAGCAGAAAACTAAATAGATGTTTAATTTTACTTTGTTCGATGACAAGGTTTGTCGAAGGTCCAAAGTTACATCCAATTTAAGAGACTAATGTACTATGCGCAAATGCTCTATTTTACCGACAAAAAGTAAAAATATGCATATGGAACTATCACTTTTTGCTGTTATAATCCTAATTAAATTCGTTACATTAACAAATTACATTTGTATACCCTGCCCCTCTCTGTGGAACTGTGTAGCGTAAGATAGATTCCTGTCAAATATTTGTAAGAACAAATAATATCTGATCACCTTGCTGATTAAGAGTATTGCGATTTATTATGCGAATCAGCCGGATAGACGGACAGGGCTTAAACGACTTAAATAGTCACGACACATATTTGGCACTAACATATGTGGGGTCTAAAATGATTTCTTTAATTCTTTGCACTTAATGTCCGTACAATGCTGCAACAATTTCTCAAGATCATAAGGGTTCTACCAGATCTGTCTGGGCGAAGGCAACATACCCATATGACAGTGTTCGGGATGAATACTGCAAAGACAACAAGAAATAGCATGCGAGGTGAAAAAAGAAGAGTGGTTTTAAGAGTGCATTTTTACAATATTTACCACCAAACTGAAGAATTACTAAAGAGTTTTTACTCTTGAGTGCTCGTTTTTTTATCAGTTCTATTCAGATGCGCTTTGTGTCGTTGCTGAGTTTACCTCCCTTGCATCGCAATTTTACTTCATATCCCACATATTGCTAAAACAGAAGCAAATATAAATGTTCCTACCGCATATTTTGCTAACTAGAGTTTGAAATTTATTGCCAACGTAGATAGAAAATATGTTATAATGAGGACCCGTTTATATTATTTTCAATATTTAAAAACTAAAATAGTACAGCGGAAGATATTTTACCTAAGATTACACTGCATTAGTTGTTACTTATTTTAGTAAGAATTTTAATGCCTAATATTCTTATGGCTACTTATAGTTTTACAGATACGAACTAATTCATTAACGTTGTGCTAATTTTTAAATTATTATTATTTTTTGAAAATCTCGGTCTGTGCATATCTAACTCAAGCTTATACGGCATTCTAAAATAAAAACGATATGACTTTGTTCGTGATTTTGTCAAAAAAAAACTATTACGAATTGTATGGAAATTGGTATATGAAATTATTTATATTTGAATTTTTTTTGTTTATTGATTTACCGAATAAAAAAAAAATACATAATTAAGTTGTGCCTCAGCGGCTCTTGGGCGTTTTTTAGGCTAGTCGGCAACAATTGTTCAGCCATTGAAAAATAACAATTTTATATCATTAAAAAATATATCTATATTTACATATAGTATAACAAAAGATTTACATTTTTTATGTCTAAAAAAAATATTAAATATTAAAAAAGAAACATTTCGACGTTCTGAAGAAGAAAGTCATTCAATTTATTCTTAAAGATTGAAAAAAATTGTAATTCTTTTATGTACGAGTATAATGGTAATTTATTAAACTCAATGCTAACAAAGTATTCAATTCTTTGTTTGGTTCTTTCTAAACGTCGCCGAGTTACTTGCAAATAAGATTGAAAACGACTTCTTGTATTACGATTATGAAGAATTCTGCTATGATGGATGATGTGATGTCCCATATTGTTAATACTTTGTAGATATATACTAGCAATTTCAGTTTATGTAACCCATAGACAGGTAAAACATATGTAGCGATATCCGTATACAGCGATGATGTAGAATATAAAGTAGGCAGATTATAAATTATTTAAAATGATTTATTTTGGAATATTTACAAGGCTTTCTAATAAGAGTTCATTTTGTATCCTTACACAAGGGCCATACATATAGTTTGATGAATTGAAATTGAATTTGCCTTCTACGTAAATTTTATTGCTGTCCTCATGCCGATTCGATTGATGTCCTCATGCCGATTCGATTTAGTTGCATTTAGCATTAATCTGTTCAATCTCGAAACTTCTGTTATTAAAGCTGCATCTCTTCATGAATATTTTTAAAACTATGATTTCTTAATATAAATGGAATACACATAAATCATCTCCATACATACATTTTTCCAAGCAGACCAAGATTGTTGATGTCATTAATATATTTTAAAAAGTAATGGCCCCAAAACACTGCCTTGCGGTAGTCCATACAAAACATTCCCAAACGAGCTTTTACTGGCATTTATCTGTACATAGTGATTTGTGTTTCTCAAATAATCTTCAGACAGCAACAACTCATCACATCTCACGCCATTATAAGATAGCTTCTAATATAATATCGACAGCTTTCGAAAAATCATAAAATATCGTGCCAACTCCTGAGAAGCCACGATCAAGTCCGCCACATATATAGTTAGCTACGTTCACTACCGCTTCTTCAGTTCCACATCCTTTTCAAATATGTTGAAAGTTGTGAATGATTTTTTTTTGTCAAAAATGAAGTCAAATACTGAAAGCTGATATCGGTCTATATTTATCAGTTGTATTTGGCACTTTTTTAGGAATCTGGACTACTTTTTTCGTTTTCAATATGTCAGGATAGTTTGCAGAAAAGAATATTTTCACCAAAGAGTATATATATTAAAAGAGAATTCGTTAACTCCGAATCTTAACTGTTCGAATGACGAGCTAGATATGGGATTACTTGGGCATTGTTTTTGAGGGAAATTTTATTTGGTTGGCGGGCATTATTCTATGAAAAAGTCCCATTTTTGAAAAATTGTATTTGAGAGCGAAACTTGAAATCAACCAAAAAAGATAAAATATTTATGAATGAAATCAAGCAAAAAAGAAAAACAATTATGAATGGTTGGTGAGAAAGAGACGATGGCTATAAAGAGCCACAACAACAACCATTATCAAAACGTATGAAATAAATTGTGAAGCACCAGGCGCACAGAAAAAATCACACGACATTCGGTCGCCTGGTTTGCTTTTTTATTTGCTTCATTGTTTGAATGTACAATCGTACGTACATACATATGAAAAAAAAGAAAGCCAATAGAAGCCGTAAACGGTATGTATGTACGTACGTATGTGTGCTGTTGTACAAGTAGTGGCTGCGCAAGGAAACTGCTCTGCTCGCACACACCAACACAAAGGCGTGTGTGTGTGCGCAGAGGAATGTGACACTCGTACAAAAGGACAGAAAATCTCGGTCTGTGCATATCTAACTCAAGCTTATACGGCATTCTAAAATAAAAACGATATGACTTTGTTCGTGATTTTGTCAAAAAAAAACTATTACGAATTGTATGGAAATTGGTATATGAAATTATTTATATTTGAATTTTTTTTGTTTATTGATTTACCGAATAAAAAAAAAATACATAATTAAGTTGTGCCTCAGCGGCTCTTGGGCGTTTTTTAGGCTAGTCGGCAACAATTGTTCAGCCATTGAAAAATAACAATTTTATATCATTAAAAAATATATCTATATTTACATATAGTATAACAAAAGATTTACATTTTTTATGTCTAAAAAAAATATTAAATATTAAAAAAGAAACATTTCGACGTTCTGAAGAAGAAAGTCATTCAATTTATTCTTAAAGATTGAAAAAAATTGTAATTCTTTTATGTACGAGTATAATGGTAATTTATTAAACTCAATGCTAACAAAGTATTCAATTCTTTGTTTGGTTCTTTCTAAACGTCGCCGAGTTACTTGCAAATAAGATTGAAAACGACTTCTTGTATTACGATTATGAAGAATTCTGCTATGATGGATGATGTGATGTCCCATATTGTTAATACTTTGTAGATATATACTAGCAATTTCAGTTTATGTAACCCATAGACAGGTAAAACATATGTAGCGATATCCGTATACAGCGATGATGTAGAATATAAAGTAGGCAGATTATAAATTATTTAAAATGATTTATTTTGGAATATTTACAAGGCTTTCTAATAAGAGTTCATTTTGTATCCTTACACAAGGGCCATACATATAGTTTGATGAATTGAAATTGAATTTGCCTTCTACGTAAATTTTATTGCTGTCCTCATGCCGATTCGATTGATGTCCTCATGCCGATTCGATTTAGTTGCATTTAGCATTAATCTGTTCAATCTCGAAACTTCTGTTATTAAAGCTGCATCTCTTCATGAATATTTTTAAAACTATGATTTCTTAATATAAATGGAATACACATAAATCATCTCCATACATACATTTTTCCAAGCAGACCAAGATTGTTGATGTCATTAATATATTTTAAAAAGTAATGGCCCCAAAACACTGCCTTGCGGTAGTCCATACAAAACATTCCCAAACGAGCTTTTACTGGCATTTATCTGTACATAGTGATTTGTGTTTCTCAAATAATCTTCAGACAGCAACAACTCATCACATCTCACGCCATTATAAGATAGCTTCTAATATAATATCGACAGCTTTCGAAAAATCATAAAATATCGTGCCAACTCCTGAGAAGCCACGATCAAGTCCGCCACATATATAGTTAGCTACGTTCACTACCGCTTCTTCAGTTCCACATCCTTTTCAAATATGTTGAAAGTTGTGAATGATTTTTTTTTGTCAAAAATGAAGTCAAATACTGAAAGCTGATATCGGTCTATATTTATCAGTTGTATTTGGCACTTTTTTAGGAATCTGGACTACTTTTTTCGTTTTCAATATGTCAGGATAGTTTGCAGAAAAGAATATTTTCACCAAAGAGTATATATATTAAAAGAGAATTCGTTAACTCCGAATCTTAACTGTTCGAATGACGAGCTAGATATGGGATTACTTGGGCATTGTTTTTGAGGGAAATTTTATTTGGTTGGCGGGCATTATTCTATGAAAAAGTCCCATTTTTGAAAAATTGTATTTGAGAGCGAAACTTGAAATCAACCAAAAAAGATAAAATATTTATGAATGAAATCAAGCAAAAAAGAAAAACAATTATGAATGGTTGGTGAGAAAGAGACGATGGCTATAAAGAGCCACAACAACAACCATTATCAAAACGTATGAAATAAATTGTGAAGCACCAGGCGCACAGAAAAAATCACACGACATTCGGTCGCCTGGTTTGCTTTTTTATTTGCTTCATTGTTTGAATGTACAATCGTACGTACATACATATGAAAAAAAAGAAAGCCAATAGAAGCCGTAAACGGTATGTATGTACGTACGTATGTGTGCTGTTGTACAAGTAGTGGCTGCGCAAGGAAACTGCTCTGCTCGCACACACCAACACAAAGGCGTGTGTGTGTGCGCAGAGGAATGTGACACTCGTACAAAAGGACAGAAAATATGTAGAAATAGAAAATGTTTGAATATTCGTACATGCGAGTATGTTTATTTTGTTTTCGATTTGGTTTGTTTATTTTATGCGAGCCTGGTATTTTGATTTCTTCACAACATGAGGAAAGCGGTCTTTTGGGGCCTTTACCGAAAAAAACACGCCATCCCCTACATACCCCCATTCCCTCTACCCACCAACAACATGAAAATCGTCATTAAATGGCATTTAACCCCCATCAACCCCAACTGTTTTTACACACAAAGGAAGTTTTTTGTTTGTATGTATGTATGCTTTCAAAAAATTTCTTAAAAATTTCAATTTAAACAACAACAACACAAACTCTTATTGACATGTATGTATGTATTCAATAACATGTGACCCCCTTCCCCAACTCCCCACCCCTCACATCTATCAATCAATACAAATTTTATATTTTTTGGTAGAAACTGAATTTTGGCAACATGGAATTTCTGAAATCAATTTCAAGAAAGTTACAATTTTTCAATTTTGCTTCTTTTTGTCCCCCCTACCCCATAATCATACATACATACATGTATTTTTAATGAAGACACCATCTGTTTTTTCTTTTGGCCTAGTAATATTTGAATTTGTGTGTGTATGTGGTATGTATGTATGTCAACAAACGTTTTCAAATATTTTTTCAGCAACAACAATATTTGCGAAAACTTCTACAGTTCAAAACAATAACAACAACAAACATAACTCGCAATGAAACGTATGTATGTGTGTTTATATTCAAAAACCTGTTTTCCCTCCTCTTACTCCTCACCCCTCTCCTCTATCAAACAAGAATATTTTTTCAGCTTTTGAATTTTTTGCGGAAATGTAAAATATGCCAAAGGAAATTTCTAGAAATTTGCAAATTGAATGAAAGTCACATCTTTTTTTGCTTTGCGCCTGGTAATTTGAATTTCTAACGTCTTTGCAAAAAGGTTTTTTTCATTAAACAAGACAGAAAGAAAGAAAAATGAAACAAATTTTGTGGAAGTTTCTAGGTTTCAAAACAAAACAGTTGAAACTCATATTGATATGTATGTTTTCAACAACTTCTTTCCCCTCGCCCAACTCCTCACCCCTTAGCTCTATCAATTAAGGTACATTTTTCATTATTTGTGAAAATTTGAAATTTGGCAACAACGAAGTTTCTGAAACCAATTTCTAAAAATTTATAAATTATCAATTTTTCATTTTAGAAATTACTACGTTGCCAAATTTCCACAAATAAATCTAATATTGAAAAATTTTAAGTTAATAGTGATGAGGTGAGGTGTGGGGGGGGGGGGAGAGAGGTTGTTGAACCCATACAAAATGCTGTTGTTGTTGTTTTGAAATCTAGAAACTTCCACGAAATTTGTTTCATTTTTCTTTCTTTCTGCCTTATTAGTTAATAAAAAAAAACGTTTTTGCATATACGTTAGAAATTCAAATTACCAGGCGCAAAGCAAAAAAAGATGATACTTTTATTCAATTTGCAAATTTCTAGAAATTTCCTTTAGCATATTTCAAATTTCCGCAAAAAATTCAAAAGCTGAAAAAATATTTCTGTTTGAGTGAGGGGAGGGGTGAGGAGCAAGAGGAGGGAAAACAGGTTTTTGAATACAAACATACATATGTACATACATACGTTTCATTGCGAGTTTGGTTTGTTGTTGTTATTGTTTGTAGTTGTAGAAATTTTCACAAATATTGTTGTTGTTGCTGAAAAAATATTTGAAAACGTTTGTTGACATACATACATACATACCACATACACACACAAATTCAAATATTACTAGGCTAAAAGAAAAAACAGATGGTGTCTTCATTAAAAATACATGTTTGTATGTATGATTATGGGGTAGGGGGGAGAAAAAGAAGCAAAATTGAACATTTTTAACTTTCTTGAAATTGATTTCAGAAATTCCATGTTGCCAAAATTCAGTTTCTACAAAAATTATAAAATTGGTATTGATTGATAGATGTGAGGGGTGGGGAGTTGGGGGAGGGTGTCACATGTTATTGAATACATACATCTCAATAAGAGTTTGTGTTGTTTGAAATAAATTGAAATTTTAAAGAAGTTTTTTGTAAGCATACATACATACTTATACATACATACAAACAAAAAACTTCCTTTGTGTGTAAAAACAGTTGGGGTTGATGGGGGGTTAAATGCCATTTAATGACGATTTTCATATTGTTGGTGGGTAGAGGGAATGGGGGTATGTAGGGGATGGCGTGTTTTTTTCGGTAAAGGCCCCAAAAGACCGCTTTCCTCATGTTGTGAAGAAATCAAAATACCAGGCTCGCATAAAATAAACAAACCAAATCGAATACAAAATAAACATACTCGCATGTACGAATATTCAAACTTTTTTCTCTGTCAACAGATTTTCTGTCCTTTTGTACGAGTGTCACATTCCTCTGCGCACACACACGCCTTTGTGTTGGTGTGTGCGAGCAGAGCAATTTTCTTGCGCAGCCACTACTTGTACAACAGCACACATACGTACGTACATACATACCGTTTACGGCTTCTATTGGCTTTCTTTTTTTCATATGTATGTACGTACGATTGTACATTCGAACAATGAAGCAAATAAAAAAGCAAACCAGGCGACCGAATGTCGTGTGATTTTTTCTGTGCGCCTGGTGCTTCACAATTTATTTCATACGTTTTGGTAATGGTTGTTGTTGTGGCTCTTTATAGCCATCGTCTCGCCCACCCACCCACTTTCTCACCAACCATTCATAATTATTTTTCTTTTTTGCTTGATTTCATTCATAAATATTTTATCTTTTTTGGTTGATTTCAAGTTTCGCTCTCAAATACAATTTTTCAAAAATGGGACTTTTTCATAGAATAATGCCCGCCAACCAAATAAAATTTCCCTCAAAAACAATGCCCAAGTAATCCCATATCTAGCTCGTCATTCGAACAGTTAAGATTCGGAGTTAACGAATTCTCTTTTAATATAATATATACTCTTTGATTTTCACCAAAAACTGAAACAACTCGTCTTTACATTCAATAATTGTTAATGGTAAAATGCCACCACTTCCGGTATCTTCAGATCTTTCCATGCTAGATATGAGTTTGCGAACTTTATAATTACTTGTATTCAAAAATTTAAAACGATTGCGATGATGCTTTAGCGTTCTCAACTCGTTAAAATTATCCGAAGGATGCATTTCAATTTGCAGTTTTAACTCCTGCACCGATTTTGATATATAATCATTAACTTCTGAGCTCTTGCAGTATCGCCAGATATAAGACCACCATCTTCATCCTGAAGCTTGTTTTCAGATTTCTGCTTTCTTCCAAGAGTTTGGTTTAAAACTTCCAGCAAATCCTAGGTTCTTACTGAAATTGAGATACATTTTCTTGGTAATACTCATTCATTGACACTCGCATAGAAATTTGTATAACTCTAATTAATATTTTCAATATTGTTTCTACGTCATAGTTTGTTTTTCTTTTTCTTAGCTTCAGCAACTTCTTCTGATATACAAAAAACAACTGCAAATTACTTTTCATTCACGGTGAAAGTTCATGTTTCAGCAATTTAATTTTTTACATTCCTGTGTAGATATCGTAACAGCATCACAAATACAATAAATAATATAAGCAGTATCATTTGAAGGATTTCCAGACAGATCGCAGAAGTGTAAATTGCGATAACATAATCTCTGGTTGTTGATAATTACAACGTAAGTTTATATTGTAATCGGAGAGGTGATTTTCAGAAGAATAAATTTGTAACACTTGCTGCATGTAACTGTATACCTCATCAATTGACGTTCCGTTACAAGGACGCGTAATCAATTTGTGACAATTTGCGTAACTAAAACTATCGAGGACACTCATCAGCTTTGACACTAACGTATTTTGCAAAGTATCTACATTTGCATCACCGACAAAAATACTTGACATTCGTCCAAATCAATTTAAATTATTCACCGAAAACATCAAAAACGAATTCAAGTTACACTTCTGTCATTTATAAAATGACATTATTTCAGCTTTCATCCATAAATTTTTTTAATGTGCAATGTTAGTTAGTATTACAGTGTCAATAAATCTTATGCTTTGACATACATCTACCGTAAAGGGCAAATTATCTCGAACGGAGCAATTCGAGGAATTTTGCAGAGCTGCACCAACTCAGACTTAAACCATGATTCTTGAACACAAACTTTATTTGGTAGGTTACAAAATTGAGATATAAAATTTCTAAAATAATTAAAAATTTTTAATCGACGATATGCTTCTCATATTGATTGAAATGATCTAAAATATTTATGTTTTACATTTTCAAGTGCATCATCTTCGCAAATAGAATAAAAATATTGATTTTGGTTCAATTAATAAGAAGAAAAAGTGGTAAATTAAACTATAATTATATTTTTTATATGATGGCGTTATATATGTCCTCTTTGGTTCAGCCTCACTTTCGTTAGAATCACCTACGTATGTTAGAGGATGATTTCCAGATCTTCGGACGAGATTTCTGGCAGTTGTAGACTCCACAAGAAGATTATCCACTGCATTCGCATCAGAGATGAATTTCGATTTTGACATTACACTCCTCTTGACATAGACTTTTCCCCCATTCGCATAAACTTTGCCATCACCAACTGATTTTAAAATTTTGGCAAGAACTAACAGTGTAAGGGATTCTTTGCTCAAAAAAGTTTTTACCTTAACGGATTTTGTAGGCTCAGTTTCTTTTAGTTTTGGCTTAGCCGCCATTACTTTTTGTCTAGCCTTATATGAATTGAATTTTACGACCATCATTTGTTTTGTAGAATTACTTTTCTTTTTCAAAAAGTACTCTTCATCATCATTCAAAACGGACTTTATAGCATTCGAAGCTTTTATATTATCAGTATTAGCAACTCCACTAACCAAGCAATAATTTTTGACTCCGTATCATTTAAAATCTTAACAGATTTCTTCAAATCGACGATTTAATTTTTCGGCCATTGTCGGCCATACCAAAGAGTATATATATTAAAAGAGAATTCGTTAACTCCGAATCTTAACTGTTCGAATGACGAGCTAGATAGGGGATTACTTGGGCATTGTTTTTGAGGGAAATTATATTTGGTTGGCGGGCATTATTCTCTGAAAAAGTCCCATTTTTGAAAAATTGTATTTGAGAGCGAAACTTGAAATCAACCAAAAAAGAAAAAATATATATGAATGAAATCAAGCAAAAAAGAAAAACAATTATGAATGGTTGGTGAGAAAGTGGGTGGGTGGGCGAGACGATGGCTATAAAGAGCCACAACAACAACCATTATCAAAACGTATGAAATAAATTGTGAAGCACCAGGCGCACAGAAAAAATCACACGACATTCGGTCGCCTGGTTTGCTTTTTTATTTGCTTCATTGTTTGAATGTACAATCGTACGTACATACATATGAAAAAAAAGAAAGCCAATAGAAGCCGTAAACGGTATGTATGTACGTACGTATGTGTGCTGTTGTACAAGTAGTGGCTGCGCAAGGAAATTGCTCTGCTCGCACACACACCAACACAAAGGCGTGTGTGTGTGCGCAGAGGAATGTGACACTCGTACAAAAGGACAGAAAATATGTAGAAATAGAAAATGTTTGAATATTCGTACATGCGAGTATGTTTATTTTGTTTTCGATTTGGTTTGTTTATTTTATGCGAGCCTGGTATTTTGATTTCTTCACAACATGAGGAAAGCGGTCTTTTGGGGCCTTTACCGAAAAAAACACGCCATCCCCTACATACCCCCATTCCCTCTACCCACCAACAACATGAAAATCGTCATTAAATGGCATTTAACCCCCATCAACCCCAACTGTTTTTACACACAAAGGAAGTTTTTTGTTTGTATGTATGTATGCTTTCAAAAAATTTCTTAAAAATTTCAATTTAAACAACAACAACACAAACTCTTATTGACATGTATGTATGTATTCAATAACATGTGACCCCCTTCCCCAACTCCCCACCCCTCACATCTATCAATCAATACAAATTTTATATTTTTTGGTAGAAACTGAATTTTGGCAACATGGAATTTCTGAAATCAATTTCAAGAAAGTTACAATTTTTCAATTTTGCTTCTTTTTGTCCCCCCTACCCCATAATCATACATACATACATGTATTTTTAATGAAGACACCATCTGTTTTTTCTTTTGGCCTAGTAATATTTGAATTTGTGTGTGTATGTGGTATGTATGTATGTCAACAAACGTTTTCAAATATTTTTTCAGCAACAACAATATTTGCGAAAACTTCTACAGTTCAAAACAATAACAACAACATACATAACTCGCAATGAAACGTATGTATGTGTGTTTATATTAAAAAACCTGTTTTCCCTCCTCTTACTCCTCACCCCTCTCCTCTATCAAACAAGAATATTTTTTCAGCTTTTGAATTTTTTGCGGAAATTTAAAATATGCCAAAGGAAATTTCTAGAAATTTGCAAATTGAATGAAAGTCACATCTTTTTTTGCTTTGCGCCTGGTAATTTGAATTTCTAACGTCTTTGCAAAAAGGTTTTTTTCATTAAACAAGACAGAAAGAAAGAAAAATGAAACAAATTTTGTGGAAGTTTCTAGGTTTCAAAACAAAACAGTTGAAACTCATATTGATATGTATGTTTTCAACAACTTCTTTCCCCTCGCCCAACTCCTCACCCCTTAGCTCTATCAATTAAGGTACATTTTTCATTATTTGTGAAAATTTGAAATTTGGCAACAACGAAGTTTCTGAAACCAATTTCTAAAAATTTATAAATTATCAATTTTTCATTTTAGAAATTACTACGTTGCCAAATTTCCACAAATAAATCTAATATTGAAAAATTTTAAGTTAATAGTGATGAGGTGAGGTGTGGGGGGGGGGAGAGAGGTTGTTGAACCCATACAAAATGCTGTTGTTGTTGTTTTGAAATCTAGAAACTCCCACGAAATTTGTTTCATTTTTCTTTCTTTCTGCCTTATTAGTTAATAAAAAAAACGTTTTTGCATATACGTTAGAAATTCAAATTACCAGGCGCAAAGCAAAAAAAGATGATACTTTTATTCAATTTGCAAATTTCTAGAAATTTCCTTTGGCATATTTCAAATTTCCGCAAAAAATTCAAAAGCTGAAAAAATATTTCTGTTTGAGTGAGGGGAGGGGTGAGGAGTAAGAGGAGGGAAAACACGTTTTTGAATACAAACATACATATGTACATACATACGTTTCATTGCGAGTTTGGTTTGTTGTTGTTATTGTTTGTAGTTGTAGAAATTTTCACAAATATTGTTGTTGTTGCTGAAAAAATATTTGAAAACGTTTGTTGACATACATACATACATACCACATACACACACAAATTCAAATATTACTAGGCCAAAAGAAAACACAGATGGTGTCTTCATTAAAAATATATGTATGTATGTAGGATTATGGGGGAAGAAGAAGAAAAAAGCCAAAATTGAAAAATTGTAACTTTCTTGAAATTGATTTCAGAAATTCCATGTTGCCAAAATTCAGTTTCTACCAAAAAATATAAAATTTGTATTGATTGATAGATGTGAGGGGTGGGGAGTTGGGGGAGGGTGTCACATGTTATTGAATACGTACATACATACATGTCAATAAGAGTTTGTGTTGTTGTTGTTTAAATTGAAATTTTAAAGAAATTTTTTGAAAGCATACATACATACAAACAAAAAACTTCCTTTGTGTGTAAAAACAGTTGGGGTTGATGGGGGGGTTAAATGCCATTTAATGACGATTTTCATATTGTTGGTGGGTAGAGGGAATGGGGGTATGTAGGGGATGGCGTGTTTTTTTCGCTAAAGGCCCCAAAAGACCGCTTTCCTCATGTTGTGAAGAAATCAAAATACCAGGCTCGCATAAAATAAACAAACCAAATCGAAAACAAAATAAACATACTCGCATGTACGAATATTCAAACATTTTCTATTTCTACATATTTTCTGTCCTTTTGTACGAGTGTCACATTCCTCTGCGCACACACACACGCCTTTGTGTTGGTGTGTGTGCGAGCAGAGCAATTTCCTTGCGCAGCCACTACTTGTACAACAGCACACATACGTACGTACATACCCAGCAAACATTTGGAGTCCGATATGAGTCCGATTGGACACATAATTCGGAGTGTGAGCGCTCATTATGAGTTCTTTTAGGAGTCCAATTTGAGTGTGTTTCCATTCTTGCGATGGTCGTCATATATGAGTCCGAATTCATATACCATATGAGCCTCTTTTAGGAGTCATATATGACTCATATTTTAGAGAAAATAAGAGTTCTTATAGGAGTCCAATATGAGTGTGTTTCCCTTCTTGCGATGGTCGTCATATATGAGTCCGAATTCATATACCATATGAGCCTCTTTTAGGAGTCATATATGACTCATATTTTAGAGAAAATAAGAGCTCCTATAATATATCTGTTTCTTTTATAGTAAAACAACAGAAAATAATAGCAAGAACATAAATTATTTTTAATACTAAACAAAGAAAGTAAAATTAAGTTTGTATTCAATTTTTGGTAAAAAAAAAACAAAAATTTAAAAATTATATAAAAATATTCCTTTTTTTAAAAAATACTTAAAAAACTTATAAGATTCCTTTCCTACATTGTTTCCACTCATTTCGGACTTATAACTCTGAGCCTCAAATTTCCGTCATATTTAATACTCATTTTGGACTCATAATTCTGAGCCTCATATTTCCTACATTGTTTCCACTCATTTCGGACTCATTTCGGACTCATAACTCTGAGCCTCAAATTTCCGTCATATTTTATACTCATTTCGGACTCATAATTCTGAGCCTCATATTTCCTACATTCTTTACACACATTTCGGACTCATTTCGGACTCATAACTCTGAGCCTCATATTCCCGTCATAATTTATACTCATTTCGGACTCATAATTCTGAGCCGTCCGAAAATGTTTACTGGGTACATACCGTTTACGGCTTCTATTGGCTTTCTTTTTTTTCATATGTATGTACGTACGATTGTACATTCAAACAATGAAGCAAATAAAAAAGCAAACCAGGCGACCGAATGTCGTGTGATTTTTTCTGTGCGCCTGGTGCTTCACAATTTATTTCATACGTTTTGATAATGGTTGTTGTTGTGGCTCTTTATAGCCATCGTCTCGCCCACCCACCCACTTTCTCACCAACCATTCATAATTGTTTTTCTTTTTTGCTTGATTTCATTCATAAATATTTTTTCTTTTTTGGTTGATTTCAAGTTTCGCTCTCAAATACAATTTTTCAAAAATGGGACTTTTTCAGAGAATAATGCCCGCCAACCAAATATAATTTCCCTCAAAAACAATGCCCAAGTAATCCCCTATCTAGCTCGTCATTCGAACAGTTAAGATTCGGAGTTAACGAATTCTCTTTTAATATATATACTCTTTGAATGAAGCCAACATCAAAAATTAATTTTTTAGCCTAAGAAAAGTAAATCCACCATTTTTTCTATAAAAGTTTACAAGAATAATACCATTTGTATTACAGCGCCAATCGTGAGTTTTAGGTAAACATATATATATTAAAAATTAATTTCTCAACTCCAAAAACAGTAAGCTATCACATCTCTCCAGGATAATACAAAGAGTATATATATTAAAAGAGAATTCGTTAACTCCGAATCTTAACTGTTCGAATGACGAGCTAGATAGGGGATTACTTGGGCATTGTTTTTGAGGGAAATTATATTTGGTTGGCGGGCATTATTCTCTGAAAAAGTCCCATTTTTGAAAAATTGTATTTGAGAGCGAAACTTGAAATCAACCAAAAAAGAAAAAATATATATGAATGAAATCAAGCAAAAAAGAAAAACAATTATGAATGGTTGGTGAGAAAGTGGGTGGGTGGGCGAGACGATGGCTATAAAGAGCCACAACAACAACCATTATCAAAACGTATGAAATAAATTGTGAAGCACCAGGCGCATAGAAAAAATCACACGACATTCGGTCGCCTGGTTTGCTTTTTTATTTGCTTCATTGTTTGAATGTACAATCGTACGTACATACATATGAAAAAAAAGAAAGCCAATAGAAGCCGTAAACGGTATGTATGTACGTACGTATGTGTGCTGTTGTACAAGTAGTGGCTGCGCAAGGAAATTGCTCTGCTCGCACACACACCAACACAAAGGCGTGTGTGTGTGCGCAGAGGAATGTGACACTCGTACAAAAGGACAGAAAATATGTAGAAATAGAAAATGTTTGAATATTCGTACATGCGAGTATGTTTATTTTGTTTTCGATTTGGTTTGTTTATTTTATGCGAGCCTGGTATTTTGATTTCTTCACAACATGAGGAAAGCGGTCTTTTGGGGCCTTTACCGAAAAAAACACGCCATCCCCTACATACCCCCATTCCCTCTACCCACCAACAACATGAAAATCGTCATTAAATGGCATTTAACCCCCATCAACCCCAACTGTTTTTACACACAAAGGAAGTTTTTTGTTTGTATGTATGTATGCTTTCAAAAAATTTCTTAAAAATTTCAATTTAAACAACAACAACACAAACTCTTATTGACATGTATGTATGTATTCAATAACATGTGACCCCCTTCCCCAACTCCCCACCCCTCACATCTATCAATCAATACAAATTTTATATTTTTTGGTAGAAACTGAATTTTGGCAACATGGAATTTCTGAAATCAATTTCAAGAAAGTTACAATTTTTCAATTTTGCTTCTTTTTGTCCCCCCTACCCCATAATCATACATACATACATGTATTTTTAATGAAGACACCATCTGTTTTTTCTTTTGGCCTAGTAATATTTGAATTTGTGTGTGTATGTGGTATGTATGTATGTCAACAAACGTTTTCAAATATTTTTTCAGCAACAACAATATTTGCGAAAACTTCTACAGTTCAAAACAATAACAACAACAAACATAACTCGCAATGAAACGTATGTATGTGTGTTTATATTCAAAAACCTGTTTTCCCTCCTCTTACTCCTCACCCCTCTCCTCTATCAAACAAGAATATTTTTTCAGCTTTTGAATTTTTTGCGGAAATTTAAAATATGCCAAAGGAAATTTCTAGAAATTTGCAAATTGAATGAAAGTCACATCTTTTTTTGCTTTGCGCCTGGTAATTTGAATTTCTAACGTCTTTGCAAAAAGGTTTTTTTCATTAAACAAGACAGAAAGAAAGAAAAATGAAACAAATTTTGTGGAAGTTTCTAGGTTTCAAAACAAAACAGTTGAAACTCATATTGATATGTATGTTTTCAACAACTTCTTTCCCCTCGCCCAACTCCTCACCCCTTAGCTCTATCAATTAAGGTACATTTTTCATTATTTGTGAAAATTTGAAATTTGGCAACAACGAAGTTTCTGAAACCAATTTCTAAAAATTTATAAATTATCAATTTTTCATTTTAGAAATTACTACGTTGCCAAATTTCCACAAATAAATCTAATATTGAAAAATTTTAAGTTAATAGTGATGAGGTGAGGTGTGGGGGGGGGGGAGAGAGGTTGTTGAACCCATACAAAATGCTGTTGTTGTTGTTTTGAAATCTAGAAACTCCCACGAAATTTGTTTCATTTTTCTTTCTTTCTGCCTTATTAGTTAATAAAAAAAACGTTTTTGCATATACGTTAGAAATTCAAATTACCAGGCGCAAAGCAAAAAAAGATGATACTTTTATTCAATTTGCAAATTTCTAGAAATTTCCTTTGGCATATTTCAAATTTCCGCAAAAAATTCAAAAGCTGAAAAAATATTTCTGTTTGAGTGAGGGGAGGGGTGAGGAGTAAGAGGAGGGAAAACACGTTTTTGAATACAAACATACATATGTACATACATACGTTTCATTGCGAGTTTGGTTTGTTGTTGTTATTGTTTGTAGTTGTAGAAATTTTCACAAATATTGTTGTTGTTGCTGAAAAAATATTTGAAAACGTTTGTTGACATACATACATACATACCACATACACACACAAATTCAAATATTACTAGGCCAAAAGAAAACACAGATGGTGTCTTCATTAAAAATATATGTATGTATGTAGGATTATGGGGAAGAAGAAGAAAAAAGCCAAAATTGAAAAATTGTAACTTTCTTGAAATTGATTTCAGAAATTCCATGTTGCCAAAATTCAGTTTCTACCAAAAAATATAAAATTTGTATTGATTGATAGATGTGAGGGGTGGGGAGTTGGGGGAGGGTGTCACATGTTATTGAATACGTACATACATACATGTCAATAGAGTTTGTGTTGTTGTTGTTTAAATTGAAATTTTAAAGAAATTTTTTGAAAGCATACATACATACAAACAAAAAACTTCCTTTGTGTGTAAAAACAGTTGGGGTTGATGGGGGGGGTTAAATGCCATTTAATGACGATTTTCATATTGTTGGTGGGTAGAGGGAATGGGGGTATGTAGGGGATGGCGTGTTTTTTTCGCTAAAGGCCCCAAAAGACCGCTTTCCTCATGTTGTGAAGAAATCAAAATACCAGGCTCGCATAAAATAAACAAACCAAATCGAAAACAAAATAAACATACTCGCATGTACGAATATTCAAACATTTTCTATTTCTACATATTTTCTGTCCTTTTGTACGAGTGTCACATTCCTCTGCGCACACACACACGCCTTTGTGTTGGTGTGTGTGCGAGCAGAGCAATTTCCTTGCGCAGCCACTACTTGTACAACAGCACACATACGTACGTACATACATACCGTTTACGGCTTCTATTGGCTTTCTTTTTTTTCATATGTATGTACGTACGATTGTACATTCAAACAATGAAGCAAATAAAAAAGCAAACCAGGCGACCGAATGTCGTGTGATTTTTTCTGTGCGCCTGGTGCTTCACAATTTATTTCATACGTTTTGATAATGGTTGTTGTTGTGGCTCTATATAGCCATCGTCTCGCCCACCCACCCACTTTCTCACCAACCATTCATAATTGCCAACCAAATATAATTTCCCTCAAAAACAATGCCCAAGTAATCCCCTATCTAGCTCGTCATTCGAACAGTTAAGATTCGGAGTTAACGAATTCTCTTTTAATATATATACTCTTTGGGATAATAAAAATAAAAAAAAAACATTATTTTTCAATGATCTTTTTTTGTTAGACGCTCCAAAATGACCAACTTCAAATGTGTCAAAAAAAAATCTCGCACTGAATTAAGAAAAATTCTTGATGGTTTTGTTATGGAAAATGTCATTTTTCATTTACAATTGATTTCATCCGATTAACAATTTAGTTATTGCACTGTGTAATTTGACTAAACCGCTGCTTTTGTATTTTACGACCTATATAATAGGGTGGAGTGAAATTCAAAAAAAAAAAGTTAACCTCGGAAAGAGATGTAGTCTGGGGTCCTAAAGAGGGGAAAAATAAAGAAAAAAATTTAAAAAAATTTTTAGGGGTCGCGCCACTCCCTCGAAATTTGGAAATTATCGCTATTTTGGCGTTGATTTTAGAAAAATCCTAAAAAGTTTTATGTCAATAAATGTTTGCAATAGCGTAAACAATGAAATAAGAGCATGAAAAAATTTAAAAAAATTTTTCTCATTGTTCAAAAATTTCAAAAAGTAAAATAAGTCAAATCGTCCCTTCTTCAGAAAATTGACTGAACAATGAAATCGCCACCAAAGCTACAAATATTAGTCGATTATCCTCATATTTGCCTCAAATACTTTTGTTTGGGCACTGAACAAGCTCAAACTTTTAAATTTCGAATAAGTTAAGTCGTTAATTTTTAGGATTTTTCTAAAATCAACGCCAAAATAGCGATAATTTCCAAATTTCTAGGGAGAGGCGCGACCCCTAAAAATTTTTTTAAATTTTTTTCTTTATTTTTCCCCTCTTTAGGACCCCAGACTACATCTCTTTCCGAGGTTAACTTTTTCAAATTATAAAAAAAGCATGTTTTCACTCCACTCTACTATATAAGTAGCGAGATGACCTTTCTTCCCTGAAAAATTTGCAACTTCCTTCGACTTTGTACGACAAGATACCTATAAAAAAATTTGTTTCATGCAATAATTGCAGTGTTTTATAAGTAATCTGTTCAACATGTTCAACAATGCGTCGTTAGTTGGAATATTAAATATTTATATAACAAGTAAAAACGTCGATAATCGTGGTAAATCGGAATAGAAACAAGAAAACTACTTATATCAAAACTTACACCGATATACTTAAATTTTACTTTAATAAAGAGAAAGGGGATCGGAAAAAAATACCGGGGACTTTTTGAATCTACCTTCAATAAACCTCTGAACTTTATTTAATATTTTTGTCCGTGTTCATAAAAAACTAGCTTATTAAATAGAAAAAGTTTAAAAGATTTTTATAGTCTGCCAAACTCATTATTTAAATATTGGGGAAATTCTATTCCAATGGTAATTATACACATACCATACTGTGGAACCGAAAAATAATCGAGATATATATTAATTGTACCGATCGACTCCGAGTCATTTTCTGAGACGATTGATGTCCGTTCGTATGTGCATCTATTCTTGTAAGGAAAGTAAAAGTCTCATTTATAAAATAATCTCATATTCAGCCGATATACAGGCATGTCACAGAAAATGAAATCGAAAATTTTTGAAACCAAAACGTATTTAGCTTCTACAGAAAACATAAAACGAAAAAAAATTTTCGATTAAAACCCATTACAAAATCTGAAGTGAAATTGATATTTTAAGTAAAATAAACCCTAAATTGAAATGAAATTCTATTCAAAATTAATTATGAATATTGATTTTATTAAAAAATATACTAAATACGTTGAGTATGATAATTTTAACATCTATAAAGTAACAGGCATGTAAAAGAATTCTTATCGGGTAAATTGTATGATCTTGTCACATAAACAAGTGGCAGCCTTAATCAAAAACGAACCCTAAAACCACTTAACCACTTTCTCCGGTCTGTAGACCAAGGTTCCCAGTAAACATCGGAACCGACTTTTCAATACACCAATTACACGCTATACAATGTTACGAACTGATGTATGCATTTTGTTGAAATTGTGCTCTGCAGTTCTTATGGTAACATTTTTATATGGCGTAATTAAGAACGGTTCCAATCCATACCCAGAGTCACCCAACAAACGAGAATTCGTGTCGCCATTTCTGCATTCATTTAAGAAATACATTCTTGCTCCACTTAGGCCCCAAATAAATGCGTCATGGCAAGATCCAGGCCTGCAAGCATCCACAGCTATCACTTTCATGTTGTGATCACATATCTAAAAACAAAATGCCATCAACATTGAATAAAAAATAAAAGTGCCAACTTACTATCATTGCGTTTATGCTAAATGTTCCTTTCCTATTGTAATAAAGATACTCATCGTTAGTAGGTTTGGATATTTTGATGTGGGTACCGTCTATGCATCCAATTACTCCGGGTAGCTGGTAATTTGGCTCTCTCCTTCTCTTCAGACGTCGTTATCAATTTTATCCAATGTGGACATATTTTGTTTTCAAGAGCATTCACTACTCTCCAAAGCATTGTTGAGACCGTACTTCTTCCCATACTCAAGTCTGCGTCCTTGCCTATTACTCCTTGGTATGCTCCCGTAGCAAAAAAACGGAGTGCTGTTGCCAATTGAATAATGGCTGGTATTCTTGACCTTTTTAGGAACGGTTGAATTTCTTCCAACACCATTACAAACGCCTCTTTATTCAGGCGATAACAGCTTATGAAACTAAAAAAATATTTTAAGCAAGCAGTCAGTTTATTGTATGCACATATTTACTTACACAGCACTTGGACGGGACAAAGGATCCGATGCATCCCTTAGACTTCGGCGATGTAATTTAATTTGAGATTGTGCCCTTCTCTCTTCTTCTATCACAGCTACAATTGAAACACCAGGCATATTTTTTGATTTTTTGTTTGTTTATTTACTTTTTTTTTAATTACAATTACATTCAAAGTATGGAGACGCAACGAAAGTTTTGACGGCGGTGGGTAAACCAGCTGTTTCTAATTTCAATGCTACCACATTTTTAATAGAAATATTCTATTTCCATTTTTTTCGATTTCATCAAACCCAAGAATTTTTGAAGAAGCAAAAGTAAAATGTTATGATTTGGAAATACGAAATCAAATCGTTTTCGTAAAATTTCTGTGACATGCCTGATAAACTTACTTTTTATATGAAATGGTATCATATAATCGGCCTGGACCGACTTTAGACTTTTCCTGTTTTTTTTTTATAATATGTGTGGGCATGACCCCCATACTCATTTTAACAGACGAACAGAAAATTACGCTGATCAAGAATATATCTACTTAATAGGTTATTAAATCACTATTTCGAGGTGCTCTAAAGGAAATGACAGATTAATTGTAGTTTTCCATCCTAAGATCAATTATTTAAAAATGTTTTTAATCAATAACTTTAAGTAAAATCACTTAAACCCGCGTTTTACTACGCTTGTTTTCAAAATAGTTTTAATCGGGTTTAGAATTTTTGAAAGCGATTTGAATTTATCGCCTTATTCGATTTTTTAGATTGCATAAGAATAATCCGACAGCATTGGCACTTACCGACTTGGCAATAGCCGAATGAGGGAAAATTATACTTAGTAGGGACATATATACTGTTACAACATTGAACACACCCATTTCAATAGTAGAACTGAACAAACCCCGTTAATGTCATATGGGTTTTGAAAACTAACCTCAATGGCGTTAGTCTGGATTGTAAAATTGTTTCAACTTTCATCTCAGATAATGAGAACCGTATCGCTGTAATAGCGCTATTCAAGTGTGAAATGAAAAAAAACAATATTTTCAAAACGCTCCGGTCACTAGGGATAAGCCGCATGTTCGTCTAGCGATGCATAAAACTGAGGAGACTGGAGATGTAAAAGACTGCCACCGGTCGGGCCGCCCACACTCTGTTTAAACAACGCATGTCATCAAAGCCGTTAAATCCACAATTCACAGAAATCCACTCCGAAAACAGAAAATCATGGCCCGAGAGATGCATTTATGCGAACAAGGAGTGAAAACGTCTGCCAAAGTTTACCAAGAAACTGTTTTGGAAGCTGTTGTAAAGCCTCTTAACAATTCTCTGTTCCAAAACCAGCCATGGACTTTCCAGCAGGATTCTGCGCCGGCCCATAAGTCTAAAACGTCCCAGGCCTGACTTCGAAAAAATTTGCCAGCGTTTATTTCCTCTGAAGAAAAACCCTTAGGCAGTCAAGATTTAAACCCATTGGATTACGCAAAATGGGCGTTTGTTTCCACATCTAGCTGTAGCCATTTATACTTCAACTGCCATTCTTTAAAAAATAGTTTTAAAAATTTTCTGTTTGTTCTCAATAACTTCTGCAGATATTGAGGATGTTTGTATGACAGTTTCATCGCGGTTTTGCAAGACCGGCCTTGCTTGATTTTCGGATTTATTTTCATTAGTGGTGTTTTAACCATAGGCGCGATTACTACGACTGGATATAAAACTATATTGCTCATGTCATGTCTATATTGCCTGTGGAATATTTTAAATTTTTTAACATTTGTTGTCATATTAATACTTAGCCAGAAGTGGGATTCATTAATAGTCGACAGTTTTCCAGTCTTAAAAGATATTCAAGCGAGAACAACAAATTAGTTTCTTAAATGTTATTTTGAAGTTAAGTGCTTTTGGACCGTAGTCATAGCCTTGAATTTAAATGCAATTGTTGATAAAGTGTAATAAAAAAACATTTCTTCGATCCACACTACGGTGAAAACACTATTATTAATGCAAGAATAAATCTTAACAACATGTTTACCTATCCATAACAGAGATTTACGTATATTTATTGCACTTTGCTTATTTCTAGCACTATTTTTACCCTCCAGAAGGAACTATATACATCCAGAATGTCAAGAACACTATCAAATTATTTATTTCATTCAAATATTTATTTTATTCTCTTAAGGAATCCACAGAAAAATACACTTTTTTTGTCCGGGTCAAAGAGTATATCAAAGAGTATATATATTAAAAGAGAATTCGTTAACTCCGAATCTTAACTGTTCGAATGACGAGCTAGATAGGGGATTACTTGGGCATTGTTTTTGAGGGAAATTATATTTGGTTGGCGGGCATTATTCTCTGAAAAAGTCCCATTTTTGAAAAATTGTATTTGAGAGCGAAACTTGAAATCAACCAAAAGAGAAAAAATATTTATGAATGAAATCAAGCAAAAAAGAAAAACAATTATGAATGGTTGGTGAGAAAGTGGGTGGGTGGGCGAGACGATGGCTATAAAGAGCCACAACAACAACCATTATCAAAACGTATGAAATAAATTGTGAAGCACCAGGCGCACAGAAAAAATCACACGACATTCGGTCGCCTGGTTTGCTTTTTTATTTGCTTCATTGTTTGAATGTACAATCGTACGTACATACATATGAAAAAAAAGAAAGCCAATAGAAGCCGTAAACGGTATGTATGTACGTACGTATGTGTGCTGTTGTACAAGTAGTGGCTGCGCAAGGAAATTGCTCTGCTCGCACACACACCAACACAAAGGCGTGTGTGTGTGCGCAGAGGAATGTGACACTCGTACAAAAGGACAGAAAATATGTAGAAATAGAAAATGTTTGAATATTCGTACATGCGAGTATGTTTATTTTGTTTTCGATTTGGTTTGTTTATTTTATGCGAGCCTGGTATTTTGATTTCTTCACAACATGAGGAAAGCGGTCTTTTGGGGCCTTTACTGAAAAAAACACGCCATCCCCTACATACCCCCATTCCCTCTACCCACCAACAACATGAAAATCGTCATTAAATGGCATTTAACCCCCATCAACCCCAACTGTTTTTACACACAAAGGAAGTTTTTTGTTTGTATGTATGTATGCTTTCAAAAAATTTCTTAAAAATTTCAATTTAAACAACAACAACACAAACTCTTATTGACATGTATGTATGTATTCAATAACATGTAACCCCCTTCCCCAACTCCCCACCCCTCACATCTATCAATCAATACAAATTTTATATTTTTTGGTAGAAACTGAATTTTGGCAACATGGAATTTCTGAAATCAATTTCAAGAAAGTTACAATTTTTCAATTTTGCTTTTTTTTGTCCCCCCTACCCCATAATCATACATACATACATGTATTTTTAATGAAGACACCATCTGTTTTTTCTTTTGGCCTAGTAATATTTGAATTTGTGTGTGTATGTGGTATGTATGTATGTCAACAAACGTTTTCAAATATTTTTTCAGCAACAACAATATTTGCGAAAACTTCTACAATTCAAAACAATAACAACAACAAACATAACTCGCAATGAAACGTATGTATGTGTGTTTATATTCAAAAACCTGTTTTCCCTCCTCTTACTCCTCACCCCTCTCCTCTATCAAACAAGAATATTTTTTCAGCTTTTGAATTTTTTGCGGAAATTTAAAATATGCCAAAGGAAATTTCTAGAAATTTGCAAATTGAATGAAAGTCACATCTTTTTTTGCTTTGCGCCTGGTAATTTGAATTTCTAACGTCTTTGCAAAAAGGTTTTTTTCATTAAACAAGACAGAAAGAAAGAAAAATGAAACAAATTTTGTGGAAGTTTCTAGGTTTCAAAACAAAACAGTTGAAACTCATATTGATATGTATGTTTTCAACAACCTCTTTCCCCTCGCCCAACTCCTCACCCCTTAGCTCTATCAATTAAGGTACATTTTTCATTATTTGTGAAAATTTGAAATTTGGCAACAACGAAGTTTCTGAAACCAATTTCTAAAAATTTATAAATTATCAATTTTTCATTTTAGAAATTACTACGTTGCCAAATTTCCACAAATAAATCTAATATTAAAAAATTTTAAGTTAATAGTGATGAGGTGAGGTGTGGGGGGGGGGGAGAGGTTGTTGAACCCATACAAAATGCTGTTGTTGTTGTTTTGAAATCTAGAAACTTCCACGAAATTTGTTTCATTTTTCTTTCTTTCTGCCTTATTAGTTAATAAAAAAAAACGTTTTTGCATATACGTTAGAAATTCAAATTACCAGGCGCAAAACAAAAAAAGATGATACTTTTATTCAATTTGCAAATTTCTAGAAATTTCCTTTGGCATATTTCAAATTTCCGCAAAAAATTCAAAAGCTGAAAAAATATTTCTGTTTGAGTGAGGGGAGGGGTGAGGAGCAAGAGGAGGGAAAACAGGTTTTTGAATACAAACATACATATGTACATACATACGTTTCATTGCGAGTTTGGTTTGTTGTTGTTATTGTTTGTAGTTGTAGAAATTTTCACAAATATTGTTGTTGTTGCTGAAAAAATATTTGAAAACGTTTGTTGACATACATACATACATACCACATACACACACAAATTCAAATATTACTAGGCCAAAAGAAAACACAGATGGTGTCTTCATTAAAAATATATGTATGTATGTAGGATTATGGGGGAAGAAGAAGAAAAAAGCCAAAATTGAAAAATTGTAACTTTCTTGAAATTGATTTTAGAAATTCCATGTTGCCAAAATTCAGTTTCTACCAAAAAATATAAAATTTGTATTGATTGACAGATGTGAGGGGTGGGGAGTTGGGGGAGGGTGTCACATGTTATTGAATACATACATACATACATGTCAGTAAGAGTTTGTGTTGTTGTTGTTTAAATTGAAATTTTAAAGAAATTTTTTGAAAGCATACATACATACAAACAAAAAACTTCCTTTGTGTGTAAAAACAGTTGGGGTTGATGGGGGGTTAAATGCCATTTAATGACGATTTTCATATTGTTGGTGGGTAGAGGGAATGGGGGTATGTAGGGGATGGCGTGTTTTTTTCGCTAAAGGCCCCAAAAGACCGCTTTCCTCATGTTGTGAAGAAATCAAAATACCAGGCTCGCATAAAATAAACAAACCAAATCGAAAACAAAATAAACATACTCGCATGTACGAATATTCAAACATTTTCTATTTCTACATATTTTCTGTCCTTTTGTACGAGTGTCACATTCCTCTGCGCACACACACACGCCTTTGTGTTGGTGTGTGCGAGCAGAGCAATTTCCTTGCGCAGCCACTACTTGTACAACAGCACACATACGTACGTACATACATACCGTTTACGGCTTCTATTGGCTTTCTTTTTTTTTCATATGTATGTACGTACGATTGTACATTCAAACAATGAAGCAAATAAAAAAGCAAACCAGGCGACCGAATGTCGTGTGATTTTTTCTGTGCGCCTGGTGCTTCACAATTTATTTCATACGTTTTGATAATGGTTGTTGTTGTGGCTCTTTATAGCCATCGTCTCGCCCACCCACCCACTTTCTCACCAACCATTCATAATTGTTTTTCTTTTTTGCTTGATTTCATTCATAAATATTTTTTCTTTTTTGGTTGATTTCAAGTTTCGCTCTCAAATACAATTTTTCAAAAATGGGACTTTTTCAGAGAATAATGCCCGCCAACCAAATATAATTTCCCTCAAAAACAATGCCCAAGTAATCCCCTATCTAGCTCGTCATTCGAACAGTTAAGATTCGGAGTTAACGAATTCTCTTTTAATATATATACTCTTTGGGCCATACCTTGTAGAATGTCTTCATATTATTTTTAATATAAATGTCATACTGTCTTGTAACAAATCAATCTGATCGAGTTTGTACAGTTTTGTTTTGATAAAGTTCATTCCGTATGCCACCTCCTCTTTCGTTACAAAGATAACAAATGTCTCCTCTATCATTGCTTATCAAGTGTTAATATTGACATTTGTCTAGCATGTGCAAATAGAGTGGAATGACTTGGCGCATTTGTCACATTGTATAGAGTCTTCTTCTTTTTTCTTCACTTCTGTGTTACACTGGCCACACACAATTTTTGGGGTTTTTAGCACTGCGACGAGTTTTCGTGTACATTTTTGATGTAAATGGGAGTTTACGACCAATGATGTACATTGTAGAAAATACCAGATTGCTTAAACTGAGCTGTATCGGCAGAAAAAATTATTTCAAATATCAACTCAAAAGCACTAAGAAATACGATCTTTACCCGTACAGGGTTAACAAAGTTTAATCGATGTTAATTACGTAACATCGATTCAAATACAGTCCTATACGATTTTGGCAGGAAAAGTAAAATCAGTAAATATAATGTGGACATGATATGGATTTGTTTTAGAATGGTGTTTTTGCGTTTTGTAAAATCTTAAACTTTTACCATACATATTCAGAAACGTCAACTTATTATACATATGGAGAGAACTTAAATAATTTACCTTGCTAGAACTGATGTCTAAGTAGTTACGAGTGTTTCTTGCCAAATTGGACCCAAGTTCATTCTTACGAACTTCAACTCGTTTGCTACACGGCAATTTTTAAAAAATTTGCTTTCCCCCTTACTTTTCACAGACATTGGCTTCGATTTCGAGTCAGACGAGTTTATTATTCCCTTGCATCGAGGGCCCATCTAAGGGTTACTTGTGTAATTATGGTGCACCCTGGTCCTCGCAAAACGGGAGCCCGCCAAAAAAATACACTTGAGAAAACAAATGATCTAAAATTTGCGTGTTCCTATTTTACATATGCGTAAATGTTTTTACAAAACATTAGTTTATGAACGACGTTATTTGTCAATTTGCATACCCGGTTGGGTATGCAAATTAATTCCTCGTGAAAAATATGATTCGGATTGTAAATACTAAAATTTTACCTATTTAAAAAATGCAGTTTGTGTGACTTTTAAGGTGTGTACTGTATAAAAATCCTTACAACAGACTGAACTGCAGTTATCTTGATCTATATATATAAAATGGTGTGAAAAATTTATAGTAATTCAACAATGATTTGGTTCACATTTTTTCAGTTGTTCGTTATTGCCAGGAGATGGTTTTTACGAAAGAACAGTTTGGGAAAACACTCCGGAAATATCGGGAAATTGGCAAAATCTAAATTCGATTTTAGTATTTTTGACGAAATTTTGCGTTTCGTCGCATATTTTTATGAGTTTGGATGATGTAAAGCTGAAAACTTTGTGAGAGCGATAATAGTGAAATTTATTGTGACAAAATACGTTTGGATGGAGAAGTTGACATGATAATTTACAAATGGATCTGTGCAGCTCAATGCCACAACCCCGTAGATGACGTTATGCGTTGACTTAGGCTGAGCGCTATTAGACAAATGCACTATTCGAATTGTCTTTTTTTCTATTAAAGAAATGTATTCTGTTTCTTGCTGCAATTGATTCGAGTTTTGCGTATTCATTCACAGATTTTGGATAGACGTATCTCGAGTCTGAGCATCTTAATTTCATTTGTTTTAATCAGTCGTAGCTACAATGAGACGAATACATTTATTTGCTTGATGCCATCCTAATGAAGGATACGCGACAAACATCGGTGGTTTGACCATTCTTGCAGCAACTTACGTTGGAAGCCTGCGCTACATACATGAATGTACTTATACATCAGGATGCGATGACAAGCGTGCGGCATTACGGATGCCCGAATTTATTCATTACGTTCACTTGTAATACGAAATGGCTTGAAATTCCGAATATGTTGCTGACAGTACACAAATTCAGCGATCGATATGACATCACTGCACGAGTTTTGAAACAAAAGATCATTGTCCTCATTGATTACATAGTTAAGAAGAAGGTTTTTGCATAATCCGTTGTTAGATGTACTCGGTCGAATAGTAGAAGCGAGGTATACAACATGCACACATTCTGCTTTGATTTTCGGCAAGTACCGACCGGATCTCATTGACTCGAAATACCAGATCGAGAAACTCATCCGGAGCTGTATTCCGTTGTACCAGATCGAGAAACTCATTCGGAGCTGTTTTCCGTTGTGACAACGAAAATAATCCATGGGCCGTCCGTTGGTGACTGACACAATCAGTGTAATGGACGGAAACGGCTGATAAATCGTGATAAATGTGAAAGAAAACTACATCTATAAACGCTCGATCGTTCCATAAAGTCGGCTTTTGTCGAAAACGTTCTCAACCCACTGCACTATTTAGTAAATTTTAGAACTCCATTAAAACTATCAAATAAGTTTGAAAATATGTAAACAAAGGGACCGACATGGCGGTATTTAACGTTGTCAAATTGAATGGTCTTTATCTGCAGGACACGTCGTCCGGTGACAAAGTTTAAACTCGGCTATACGTCATTTGTTACGAGGCAATTTGGCTGCTGTTTTCTATTCCGGCTTCATAAACGTCATCTGACTATCATACATTTGGCAGTTCATTTGGAGAACGACCAGCGTGTCTACTTTACGGACGCAAATGCGAAAGCGATCCGTTCGCAAGGACTTTTATCTATTTGATTAAGCATTATAGTCTATGAAACACCCGGAAGAAAGGCAATGCTGTTACTGGCTTTGCTGATGTCTATTCGACTGATGCTTTCGGACGAATATACACAGTTCATCAACGACAAATGCAACGTTTGACTTTGCACGAACGATACTCATTGGGACTCCCCTCTCGCCTGTTTCTGCTCCAGCGAATCAAACTCGTACACGAACGCGACCGCATTGTGGGACAAATATACGGACTAGATGGCTAACGACTTTTTGCAAAGACTTCGCACGACAATTTCAAATTTCGATTTCGAAATAAACGACGAGATGCGTAACATGGCGTTAGCACTGATCGAACACATGTGCAGCAGTCTGGTGTCGACATTGGAAATGCTTGCGCCACATCGTTCGTGCAATGATGCATTCAATCGGTAACTATAACGGAAGCAAAAATAAGATCGAGATAAGCTGGCCCAAAGAGTCCGAACCAATATGCCGCTGTTGAACGCCGAGCAGAAGAACGTGTACGATCGCTGATAAAGGGTGTTAACGATGGAAAGGGAGGCATGTACTTTCTCGATGCTCTAGGTGGTACAGGTAAGCCATATGTCATATCAAGACCTCACAATTTTTCAAGACCTCAATTGTGTAGGCTGTTGCATCTTTTGGCATTGCTGCGACATTGTCAGAAGGCGGTTCAACTGCACATCCGCTTTGAAGCTGCCGATGAATCTTCTCAAGAAAGACAAGCCAACGTGCAAATGGCAAATATTTCGGCGACATCGAAATTTATGTGAGAATGCAAAATCATCATTTGGGATGAAAAGATGCGGTTGATTAAACAATGAAGAATTGTCTAGGTGGTTCAGGACTATTCGGTGGATCTTTAATAGTGCTCTCCGGATATTGTCGCCAAACGCTTATCGGCATCCCGAAATTTGCTAGTTCCGGTGTACGTAATACATGCCTGATATCATCGACTTTGTGGTGGCATATCAAGAAGATAAAATTGGCCTCGAACATGTAAGTGGCGCAGCAGAATGACTCCTCGGCTCTTAAATTCACGAGAGAACTGCTGGTGATTGGCAACGTCCAAATTTCGTTGATGTTTCCACTGAATTGATAACGTTTTCGGCAAGTATTCGACAGTTCACTACGTTTGCACAAAATTATGAAAATCTCGATTAGACTAGCTTAGTCAAATCAAAATCAAAATCCGTTGACAGCGTGACCGCCTGATGAAGCGATAAACTATCCAACGGAATTTTTGAACCGGCTTGATGTGCCAGGAAATCCGCCGCATAACTTACAGCTGACGGTGGGATTGACCATAATCATGTTGCGGAATCTGAATCATACGCATTGTGCAACGGTGTGCAGTTGTGCGTCAAAAAACTGATAAACAATGTGATTCAAGCGTCGATCATAAAGGAAAATTGATAGGAGAGGAAGTCCTAGTCCCAAGAATTTCGATTATTCCGACTGATCTTCAATTCCAATTCAAGCGAATTAAGTTCCCCATTGATTAGCTTTTGCGATGACAATCATTACGAGTGTCTTGCCAGTCCTACCAGGAGCACCAATAAACTAAACGCCTCCCATTACATCGTCAACAACCTTTATCAGTGAATCGTACACGTTTTTCACATTTTTTGGACACTTTGCACCAGCGCATCTCGATCTTGCGTAGATGAACAGTGTATATTCGTTCGAAAGCATCAGTCGAATAGACATCAGCAACAGCATCACATTTCTTAAATTGTTGAAACCTCTTCGATGGAAAGTCCTTGCTAGCGGATCGCCTTCTCATGTCGAATCGAAATTTGTCACCATTGTCGATAGTGGTCGTTCGGCTCTTTGTTGTGCCTTGTTAGAACTCACGTAACGTCCAAGTTGAAGTTTCGTAACCTCGTCGTTGGCATTTGGTTTGACAAAGCCACATACCGCCATGTCGATCTCACAGTTTTCCAAACGTAATTGATGGATTTTATATAGTTGCAGTACTCAACATTGCAGTGGGTTGAGAACGTTTTGACCAAAAGCGGACTATATGGAACGATCCAGCAGTTATCGAGACGTCATCGTTTGTTTTCACTTTTATCACGATTGAATGCTGCCGATGCAATGAAACATGTATTATCTTCAACAACGTATTATGCCAAAAACCTTTTGCTCCATGAGTACCCTGATCTTTTGGATGAACACTAGTGTAGTTATGTCATGTAGATTGCTGAATGATTATCCTATCAGAACTAAATTTGTAATTTCAGTCCATTTCGGATTGCAAGCTAACGTGATGAATAAATCAAGCTATCCGTAAATCGGCACGTACGTCATCGCATCCTGAGCATTTCTATACATGAGGTGCGGGAATCAAACGGAAGTTGCTATAAGAATGGACAAACAACCGATGTTGGTCGAGTTTCCTTCAGTAGCGATGGCGTCAAGCAAGTAGATATACTCGTCATCGTAACTTCGACTGATTGAAAGAATATAAATTGAGACGCTTCGACCGTACATGTCAACGAAGTACTATTGTAACAACAGGAGTTATCTCAACAGATGCTTGTCAACATCCTGCCGAATCATCAATTGATACCCAAAAAAATTCATTGATCTATCGTTGGATTGACCATCTATATATTGAAGTGACACCCATCCTCTCGACGACAGAATATCAACTGGTAGTGCAGTGCATCCTAAGATCGTTGATTCTCGCACACGAGCTGCAACTGGAGCATACTGCTTCGGACGCTTTGAATTGTCTTGCAAGGCCCCCAGCGGGTCTTGTGTCTGCTGAGATAATTATTTTGTGGTCATCAGAATGCTTTGTACCCAATGCGGGTTTGAACAATCTGACCCACTTTTTATTCAAATTCAATGTGATATTTATCAAATCGATAATTTTTTAAGATAATAATTTTGAGTGCAATAAGTAAAATATGATTTGAGAGTTCAAAGTGGGAGTGATGTTTGTGGATTACGGTCATTTATTGCGAGACATTCATTCCGTAGTTTTTTTTGAAAATAATTTTCTTTTTAATTATTGTTCAAAAACGACTTTATTGCATTTACAGCGGTTCGTTGTCTGTCGTATGCCGCCATTGCAATGCATTAAAGTTTCAATCAGAAACCCCTCGCTTATTCTGCGCTGGTGGCAAGGTAAAATTGTCTGCTTTGACTCACCCGCCAAAACTATTATACTCGTTACTCTATGGAAATACAATCCATAAAAAACATTTCTGGCGATTACACAAAAATATAACAGATGCTTCCAAAGTTATTGATGAACCCGACTACAATCCGAGCTATTAGTTATCGACGTCTTATTATTTTTAAACTGAACAATTCTTCTTATTTTTTTACGAAATTTCTTCCAAACATTCAGATTCAAGGGAAAATCAAGGCTACGTTACTACTACCGAACGAATAGCAGAAGTTCCTTAAGATATGTTTCATTGATGATTCACTGCAACTAAACGTGATCTAATAATTGCAAAATATTGTACATGAGAATATTGAATTGGTCAGATTTTACAAAACCACATTGGATACAATGCATTCTGACGGCCACAAAATCATTATCAGAGCAGACAAAAGTCCCGCTGGAGGGCATTCAATGTTCCCACTATCAATGAAGTCGCAGTAGTTATTATTGACGAGAATGTGGAATCACGCGATATTGTTCTTTATCGTAGGTATAGTGGACAATTGCTGCTCGTGTGCGAGACTTATCGGTTATGTACATCAATACGCGTTGATGGTCTGTCGTGGATTAACTTCATGGTTAATCGAACGACTGGTTTGTTTACAAGTCGTCACTTATTTTCTTTCTACAACTGAGTTTGAATTCATATTATAGGAGAAGAAACGAGTAAGAAGGTCAGCTTAGTGAATTTTATGCGTATCGAATAAGGATTCGGCAGGATGTTGACAATTATCTGTTGAGATATTGCCGGTTTTTACAACAGTACTGCGTTAATATCTACGCCAAGTTCGATACGAAGCTTCTCAATTACATTCGTTTCAATTAGTTAAAGTTACCGTCAGACGAATACGTTCACTTGCGTGACGCCATCGCTTACGGAGAAAACGCAGGTTTTTGCATAATCCGTTGTTGAATGTACTCGGTCGAATAGCAGAAGCTAGGTATACAACATGCACACATTCTGCTTTGATTTTCGGCAAGTACCGACCGGATCTCATCGATTCGAAATACCTGTATTCAGTTGTGACAACGAAAATAATCCTTGGGCCGGCCGTTGGTGACTGACACAATCAGTGGAATCGACGGAAACGGCTGATCAATCGTGATAAAAGTGAAAGAAAACAACATCGATAAACGCTCGATCGTTCCACAAAGTCGGCTTTTGTCGAAAACGTTCTCAACCCACTGCACTGTTTAGAAAATTTTAGAACTCCATTAAAACTATCAGTATTTAGCGTTGTCAAATTAAATGGTCTTCATCTGCAGGACACGTCCGGTGGCAAAGTTTAAACTCGGCTCTACGTATTTTGTTACGAGGCAATTTGGCTGCTGTTTTTTATTCCCGCTTCATGAACGTCACCTGACTATCATACATTTGGCAGTTCATTTGGAGAACGGCCAGCGTGTCTACTTTACGGACGCAAATGCGAAAGCGATCCTTTCGC
This sequence comes from Hydrotaea diabolus, assembly GCA_963513945.1. Taxonomy (NCBI): domain Eukaryota; kingdom Metazoa; phylum Arthropoda; class Insecta; order Diptera; family Muscidae; genus Hydrotaea; species Hydrotaea diabolus. Next base: position 10,493,195 of record OY740721.1, on the reverse strand, counting down.
AAGGACTTTTATCTATTTGATTAAGCATTATAGTATATGAAACATCCGTAAGAAAGGCAATGCTGTTACTAGTTTTGCTGATGTCTATTTGACTGATGCTTTCGGACGAATGTACACAGTTCATCCACGCCACGACGAATGCAACGTTTGACTTTGCTCGAAACGATACTCATTGGGACTTCCCTCTCGCCTATACAACTGTTTCTGCTCCTGCGAATCGAACTCGTACACTGTTAAGATCATCATAGCCACATGTTATCCATCGAACGCGACCGCATTGTGGGGCAAATATAAAGACTAGATGGCTAACGACATTTTGCAAAAGACTTCACTCGACAATTTCAAATTTCGAAATAAACGACGAGATGCGTAACATAGCGTTAGCACTGATGCTAGCTAGCGCCACATCGTTCGTTCAATGATGCATTCAATCGGGAACTATAACGGAGGCAAGAATATGATCGAGATGACGTAGCCCAATGAGTCCGAACAAATATGCCGCTGTTGAACGCCGAGCAGAAGAACGGGAGGTATTTTCTTTCTCGATGCTCTAGGTGGTACAGGTAAGCCATACGTCATTTTGTTGATCCTGGCAACAATTTTTCAAGACCTCAATTGTGTAGGCTGTTGCATCTTTTGGCATTGCTGTGACATTGTCAGAAGGCGGTTCAAATGTACATCCGCTTTGAAGCTACCGATGAATCTTCAAAGAAAGCCAACGAGCAAAATGGAAAATATTTCGGCGACAGCGAAACTGATGTGAGAATGCAAAATCATCATTTGGGATGAATGGATGCGGTTGATTAAACAATGAAGAATTGTCTAGGTGGTTCAGGACTATTCGGTGGAGCTTAATAGTGCTCTCCGGATATTGTCGCCAAACGCTTATCGGCATCCCGAAATCTGCTAATGCCGGTGTACTTAATACATGCCTGATATCATCGACATTTTGGTGGCATATCAAGAAGTTAAAATTGGCCTCGAACATGTGAGTGGCGCATCGGAACGACTCATCGGCTCTTAAATTCACAAGAGAACTGCTAGTGATTGGCAACGTCCAAATTTCGTTGATGTTTCCACTGAATTGATACCGTTTCCGACAAGTATTCGACAGTTCACATCGTTTGCACAAAATTATAAAAATCTCGATTAGAATAGCTTAGTCAAATCACACTGCATTCCTAAAAATCCGTTGACAGCGTGACCGCCGGATGAAGCGATAAACTATCCAACGGAATTTTTGAACTGGCTTGATGTGCCAGGAAATCCGCCGCATAACTTACAGCTGACGGTGGGATCGACCATAATCATGTTGCGGAATCTGAATCATACGACTTTGGGCAACGGTGCGCAGTTGTCCGTCAAGAAACTGATAAACAATGTTATTTAAGCGTCGATCATAAAGGAAAATTGATAGGAGAGGAAGTCCTAGTCCCAAGAATTCCCATTATTCCGACTGATCTTCAATTCAAATTCAAGCGAATTAAGTTCCCCATTCGTAATATAGTAACAGTACTCCACATTGCAGTGGGTTGAAAACGTTTTGAACAAAAGCGGACTATATGGAACGATCCACCAGTTATCGACACGACATCGTTTGTTTTCACTTTTATCACGATTGATCAGCCATCGTCATCTGGAGAATGCCGCCGATGCAATGGACCGTGTATTTTGTTCGTTGTCACAAGGGAATACAGCCCCGGATCAGTTTCTGGAACTTCGAAATAATATAATCTGGTCGGATCTTGCCGAGAATCCAAAGCAGAATGTATGCATGCTTCTGCCATTCAACCGAGTTCATCCAACAACGTTTTATGCCAAAAACCTTTTGCTTAACGATGTAATCCAGGATGAACACTAGTGCAGTTATGTCATGTAGATTGCTGAATGATTATCCTATCAGAAAGAAATTTGTAATTTCATGCCATTTCGGATTGCAAGTTAACGTGATGAATAAAGCAAGCCATCCGTAAATCCGCACGTGCGTCATCGCATTCTGAGCACTATGCATGAGGTGCGGGAATCAAACGGAAGTTGCTATAAGAATCGTCAAACAACCGATGTTGGTCGAGTCTCCTTCAGTAGCGATGGCGCCAAGCAAGTAGATATACTCGTCATCGTAACTTCGACTGATTGAAAGAATATGAATTGTGACGCTTCGAGAATTCAAGAACTCATAAAACAAAATTCTAACAAGAACCAAACATACATATGTGCAATAATCCCAACACAACAACAACGATAAGAAGGAAAAAATGAGAAAAAGAACAGAAAAAATAATAACACAAAAACCAACGATAACGCACTAAGAGAACATGTTTATCTCTTTCCGTGGTGCATTGAATTCCCCCCTCCCTCCACCCCTCCATATCTTTTGCAATCTGTGTAAGTGCAGTTAACTCTCTTGCTTTTTTTTGTCGTTGCTCCTCCAATGTTTAAGGCATAACACTAAGCATTGGAGGGACCAGCAGCGGCGAAGGGGTGAGATTGTTTACTGCACTTACATACTGACATTTATTTTTCTTCTCTGGTTGGCGTAACGGTAAGATATTTAACATACATTTCGCCAACATACGTGGCATGCGTACGAATTTTTTAGCTGTTCTCCCACATAGATTACCATAGGCCTGATGTTCTAGCTGTTTGTGAGACCCAGGTGCGTGAGGATTCTGATCCACAGGATTTTTACGTCCCTGGGTATCACACCCTACCTCTTTTTATTTCTCACAGAGGACTTGTGGTATATGTACGTAACGATATAGTGTTTCAGAGCCAGCAACACTTATGCTCACAAGATCCAGAATTTAACTCCCTTTGGGATAAGTTCAAGATTGGAACACACGTAGTTAATTTCCGGTTTATATACAGAAGCCCAAACTCGGAAAGGGAGGCTTCCCTTAACGGCCTCGACGCCTTTTCCGATTCTATAACGAAAGTTCTGAAGAGTTATTCGGACAGTGAAATCATCGTTGGTGGTGATTTCAATGTCCACAATTCCGCCTGGCTTTCGCATTGGAGCCAAACAACTCCGGAGGGCCAATACGCCGAGCTCTTCGCAGCGCAAAATGACTTGACGCACCTAGTGAATAAACCGACACATATCCCGTGTGTAGAAGGGCACCATCTCAATATTCTGGACCTTTACTTTACTTCACACCCTGAAAAGTGCGAAGTTAATGTACTTGCACCTCTTGGTAACTCCGATCACTGCATTGTTTCAGCATCCTTTACGTATTCCGCTCTTCGATACCAGCCCCAAAGCAAACATTTTTTATCTACGAAAAGGCACGGCTGAGCTCAACTACTTTTTCAGCATTTTAATTGGAAACTGTGCTTGCTCGACCACGACGTAAATGCTGCTGCTGAAATTATCCAAAATATAATTTTATTTGGAATGAAGACATTTATTCCAAATAAAGTTATGTCGACTAATCCAGCCAAAGCAGTTGGTTTAACCAGGCATGCAGGGATGCTGTCAGATCTAAAGAGGAGGCGTTCAGAAATTGGCGCCTGAACAAAAACGTCAATACTGAACTGCTGCGGGAACAGGCAAGAAATTCGTGTGCCAAAGTGCTTATGCGTGAAAAATTTCTACACAAACAACGTCTACGCACAAAGGTTCTTGCTTCCCCCAGGGGAAGTAAGAACTTTTGGTCGTTTGTAAGAATAGTAAAGGATAGTTCATCATCTATCCCTACTCTTGTTAAAATCAGGCATTCACTGACCCGGTTGATAAATCTAATTTATTGGCTGAAATGTTAGCAGGAAATACTTCCTTGCCGGAAAGCAATCAACCACTCCCCGTGATCGAAAACGTATCTAGTTCCATGCCTCAGATATTTTTTCGAACACGTGGGGTTAATAGGGTTCTTGCGAATCTCGACGTAAACAAGTCCCCGGGCCCGGATGGTATTTCGGCACTTATCCTGTGTAAGTGCTCCTCAACGCTAGCCCGTCCACTACGCAACCTCTTCAACCTTGCTTATCGTGCGGGAGTCTTCCCAGCGTGTTGGAAGGTTGCGAACGTCGAACCAATCCCTAAAAAGGCTGAAGCCAATAATCCTGCAAATTATCGGCCAATCGCGATTTGCTCTGCGCTCTCTAAGGTAATGGAGAGCATGGTTAACCACCATCTTGTGAGGTATCTAGAGTCCAACTGCTTGCTTAGTGATCGACAGTATGGCTTCCGTGGAAATCGGTCTACGGGAGACCTGATGGCTTTCTTGGCGGAGCGCTGGAGTCGGTCTATCCACCAGTTTGGTGAGAGTACGGTTGTGGCTCTGGATATCTCCAAGGCCTTTGATAGAGTCTGGCACGGTGCACTCTTGTCAAAGCTGATGGCTTTTGGTGTCGGTGATACTTTCGCTCGTTTTATATCGAGCTTTCTTAGAGATCGCACTATAAGAGTTGTTGTAGATTGGTTCTCATCCAACAAATATAGGCTTACTGCAGGAGTACCACAGGGCTCTGTCTTTTCTCCCTCTTTATTTTAAAATTTCATTGATGATCTGTTGGGTCAGACCGTGAATCCAATCTACTGCTTTGCGGATGACAGTAACCTCTGTCATTCATATTCATTCGACCGTAGGCCGAGTCTTCAAGATATTGAAGACAAAAGGCGTATTATGGATGAGACACTTGGCCGCGATTTACTAGCCATTTCCAAATGGGGTCGAGTGAATAGAGTATATTTTAATGCGCGTAAGACACAGTGCCGCTTGTTGTCTCACAAGGGATTCGCTGACCCAACAATATCGTCAATTTCTATCGATGGTACGGATATTGAACAATTAGAAGCTCTTGATGTTCTGGGCATGAAAATACAATGTGACGCTCGTTAGGCGAGACATGTATTCGAAGTGTCGAAAGAAGCACTCAAGTACATAGGCTTTTTAAAGCGGTGCAAGAAATGTTTCACTCCTTCTGATATTTTCAATATCTATACAACTTACATCAGGCCGAAGATAGAATACATCTCCCATATATATTATATGGACAGGTGCTCCAAAATCATCCTTGGAGCTACTTGACCGTGTTCAAAGGAGAGCGATGGTGCTGATAGGTGACAGTAGGGTATCCAACTCTATTATTTCCCTTGAGCATCGTCGGAATGTGGGTTGCGTGACTCTGTTCTATAGTAACATTCATGGTGTGTATTCATCAGACATCCGTCGTCTTATTCCTGACGTGAGGATGATCGGCAGGGATACGCGACTTTCTAGGAATTCACACCCGTTTGTTATCGATTGGCCAGTTGACCGCATATACACTACAAAATTCGTTTTTCGCTCGTACAGTCCGTATGTGGAATCGACTTCCTGCACATGTGTTTCCCACTAATTGCGACATCCAGAAGTTCAAGACAAGTGTCAATAAACATTATTCCCTCTTTCCCCATCCGATCCTTTAATTTCAACGCCAACGGAATGCACCGCATGTATAGGGGGCATCCCCTGAGTGTTGGTTATTTAAAAAAAAAACAGGAGATATCTCAACAGATGCTTGTCAACATCCTGCCGAGTCATCAATCGATACGCAAAAAAATGCATTAAGCTATCGTTGGATTGACCATCTATATATTGACGATCCTCTCGACGACTGAATATCAACTGGTATTGAAGTTCATCCTAAGAGCGTTGAGTCTCGCACACGAGCTGCAATTGGAGCATACTCCTTCGGACGCATTGAAACGTCTTGCATGGCCTCCAGTAAAATATGATTTGAGTGTACAAAGTGATGTTTTTGGATTACGGGCATTTATTGCGAGACATTCATTCCGTAATTTTTTTTGAAAATAATTTTCTTCTTAATTATTGGTCAAAAAAGACTTTATTGCATTTAAGGGAGAGTTATTTATTTGACTTATACCTAGCATTAGACGATGAAACCTTCGAAGACGCAAACGTCATACAATATTTAGTGAGATAGTCCGTAATAATCGAACACAAGAATAACGTGCAGGAGAAAATATATAGAGACGGCCCCATATTGCAAAAGTTCGAGCTGCAAAATCTTCACCTTAACTTCGACTTTGGCTGCGGAGATAGCGGTTCGTTGTCTGCCATATGCCGCCATTGCAATGCACTGAAGTTTCAATCAGAAACCCCTCGCTTATTCTGCGCTGGTGGCAAGGTAAAATTGTCCGCTTTGACTCACCCGCCACAACTATTATACTCGTTACTCTATGGAAATACAATCCATACAAAACATTTATGGCGAATACACAAAAATATAACAGATGCTTCCAAAGTTGTTGATGAACCCAACTGCAATCCGAGTTATAAGTTACCGACGTCTCATTATTTTCAAAATGAACAATTCTTCTTATTTTTTTACGAAATTGATTCCAAACATTTAAATTCAAGGGAAAATCAAGGCTAAGTTCCTTCAGATCTGTTTCATTGATGATTCTGCAATTGAACTAGATCAGCGTAGTGCAATTTTATTGTGCATTAGAATATTTAATTGGTCAGATTGTACAAAACCACATTGGATACAATGCATTCTGACGGCCACAGAATCGTTATTAGAGCAGACAAAAGTCCCGCTGGAGGGCATGCAAGACCATTCAATGTTCCCACTATCAAGAAATCGCAGTGGTGATTATTGGCGAGAATGTGGAATCACGCGATATTGTTCTTTATCGTAGGTTTAGTGGACAATTGCTGCGCGTGTGCGAGACTCATCGGTAATGCACTTTAATACGCGTTGATGGTTGTCGTGTATTAACTTCATGGAACTTACGTTGGCAGCCTGCGCTACATACATGAATAAACTTATACATCAGGATGCGATGACATGCGCGCGGCATTACAGATTCCCGGATTTATTCATTACGTTCACTTGTAATACGAAATGGCCTGAAATTACGAATATGTTGCTGATAGTACACAAGTTCAGCGATCGATATGACATCACTGCACGAGTTTTGAAACAAAAGAACATTGACCTCATTAAGTACATCGTTAAGCAGAAGGTTTTTGCGTAATCCGTTGTTAGATATACTCGGTCGAATGTCATAAGCGAGGTATACAACATGCACACTTTTTGCTTTGATTCGAGAAACTCATCCGGAGCTGTATTCCGTTGTGACAACGAAAATAATCCTTGGGCCGTCCGTTGGTGTCAGACACAATCAGTGGAATCGACGGAAACGGCTGATCAATCGTGATAAAAGTGAAAGAAAACTACATCGATAAACGCTCGATCGTTCCACAAAGTCGGCTTTTGTCGAAAACGTTCTCAACCCACTGCAGTATTTAGTAAATTTTAGAACTCCATTGAAACTATAAAATAAGTTTGAAAATATGTGAACAAAGGGATCGACATGGCGGTATTTAGCGTTGTCAAATTGAATGGTCTTCATCTGCAGGACACGTCGTCCGGTGGCAAAGTTTTAACTCGGCTCTACGTCTTTTGTTACGAGGCAATTTGGCTGTTTTTTTTATTCCCGCTTCATGAACGTCCTGAATTATCATACATTTGACAGTTCATTTGGAGAACGGCGATTCTTTCGCAAGGACTTTTATCTATTTCATTAAGCATTATAGTCTATGAAACACCCGGAAGAAAGACAATGCTGTTACTAGTTTTGCTGATGTCTATTTGACTGATGCTTTCGGACGAATATACACAGTTCATCCACGCCACGACGAATGCAACGTTTGACTTTGCACGAAACGATACTCATTGGGACTCCCCTCTCGCCTATACACCTGTTTCTACTCCAGCGAATCAAACTCGTACACTGTTAAGATCATCATAGCCACATGTTATCCATCGAACTCGACCGCATTGTGGGACAAATATAAAGACTAGATGGCTAACGACATTTTGCAAAGACTTCGCGCGACAATTTCAAATTTCGATTTCGAAATAAACGACGAGATGCGTAACATAGCGTTAGCGCTGATCAAAGACATGTGCAGCAGTCTGGTGTCGACATTGGAAATGCTAGCGCCACATCGTTCGTTCAATGATGCATTCAATTGGGAACTATAACGGAAGCAAGAATATGATCGAGATGAGCTGGCCCAAAGAGTCCGAAAATATATGCCGCTGTTGAACGCCGAGCAGAAGAACGTGTACGATCGCTGATAAAGGGTGTTAACGATGGAACGGGAGGCATTTACTTTATCGATGCCCTAGGTGGTACAGGTAAGCCATACGTCATTTCGTTGATTCTGGCAAAAAAATGTCAAGACCTCAATTGTGTAGGCTGTTGCATCTTTTGGCATTGCTGCGACATTGTCAGAAGGCGGTTCAAATGCACATCCGCTTTGAAGCTGCCGATGAATCTTCTCAAGAAAGACAAGCCAACGTACAAAATGGCAAATATTTCGGCGACATCGAAATTTATGTGAGAATGCAAAATCATCATTTGGGATGAAAAGATGCGGTTAATTAAACAATAAAGAATTGACTAGTTGGTTCAGGACTATTCGGTGGAGCTTTAATATTGTTCTCCGGATATTGTCGCCAAACGCTTATCGGCTTCCGAAATTTCCTAGTGCCGGTGTACTTAATACATGCCTGATATCATCGACTTTGTGGCGGTATATCAAGAAGATAAAATTGGCCTCGAACATGGGAGCCGCGCAGCGGAACGACTTATTGGCTCTTAAATTCAAGAGAGAACTGCTGGTGATTGGCAACGGCCAAATTTCGTTGATGTTTCCACTGAATTGATACCGTATCCGGCAAGTAAAAAATTATAAAAATCTCGATTAGATTATCTTATTTAAATCACACTGCATTCTTGAAAATTGACAGTGTGACCGACGGATGAAGCGATAAAATATCCGACGGAATTTTTGAACTGGCTTGATGTGACAGGAATGCCGCCGCATTACTTACAGCTGACGGTGGGATCGACCATAATCTGAATCATACGCATTGTGCAACGGTGCGCAGTTGTCCGTCAAGAAACTGATAAACAATGTGATTCAAGCGTCGATCATAAAGGAAAATTGATAGGAGAGGAAGTCCTAGTCCCAAGAATTCCGATAATTCCGACTGATCGTCAATTCCAATTCAGGCGAATTAAGTTGCCCGTTCGATTAGCTTTTGCGATGACAACCATGACGAGTGTCTCGCCTGTCCTACCGGGAGCACCAGTAAAATAAACGCCTCCCAATTCATCGTCAACAACCTTTATCAGTGAATCGTACACGTTTTTCTGCTCTACATTCTATAGCGGCACATTTTTTTGACACTTTGCACCAGCGCATCTCGATCTTGGCGTAGATGAACAGTGTATATTCGTTCAAAAGCATCAGTCGAATAGACATCAGCAACAGCATCACATTTCTTAAATTGTTGAAACCTCTTCGATGGAAAGTCCTTGCTAGCGGATCGCCTTCACATGTCGATTCGAAATTTGTCATCATTGTCGATAGTGGTCGTTCGGCTCTTTGTTGTGCCTTGCTACAAATAACGTAACGTACAAGTTGAAGTTTCGTAACTTCATCGTTGGCATTTGGTTTGACATAGCCATATACCGCCATGTCGATCTCTCACAGTTTACCAAACGTAATTGATGGATTTTATATAGTTGCAGTACTGAACATTGCAGTGGGTTGAGAACGTTTTGAACAAAAGCGGACTATATGGAACGATCCAGCAGTTATCGACGCGATACGCTTGTTTTCACTTTTATCACGACTGATCAGCCATCGTCATCTGGAGAATGCCCCGGATCTGTTTCTAGAACTTCGAACCAATATAATCTGGTCGGATCTTGCCGAGAATCCAAAGCAGAATGTATGCATGCTTCTGCCATTCAACCGAGTTCATCCAAAAACGTATTATGCCAAAAACCTTTTGCTTAACGATGTAATCCATGAGTACCCTGATCTTTTGGATGAACACTAGTGCAGTTATGTCATGTAGATATTCAGCAATCTATCAGAAAAAAATTTGTACTTTCATGCCATTTCGGATTGCAAGTTAACGTGAAGAATAAATCAAGCCATCCGTAAATCCGCACGTGCGTCATAGCATCCTTCGATAAAATGTAACTAGAAGAAGACCAATCATAAATGTAGACATGAATCCCGCTGCTTTCGAATACGATTCCTCAATCACCTACAAAGATTTTCGCTGCGGCGAAAGCGGTTTCTTGTCTGTCGTATGCCGCCATTGCAACGCATTGAAGTTTCACTGAGAAACCCCTCGCTTATTCTGCGCTGGTGGCAAGGTAAAATTGGCCGCTTTGACTCACCCGCCAAAACTATTGTACTCGTTACTCTATGGAACTACATTCCATACAAAACATTTCTGGCGAATATACAAAAATATAACAGATGCTTCCAAAGTTGTTGATGAAGCCGACTACAATCCATGTTATAATCTATCGAGGTCTAATGAAACAATTCAAAATAAACAATTCTTCATATTTTTTTTAAGAAATTGCTTCCAAACATTCAGATTCAGGGGAAAATCAAGGCTACGTTATTACTACTACCGAACAAACAGCATAAGTTCCTTCAGATCTGTTTCATTGATGATTCTGTAATTGAACTAGATCAGCGTTGTGCAATTTTACTGCGACTAAACGTGAAATGATCTAATAATTGCAAAATTTTGTGCATGAGAATATTGAATTGGTCAGATTGTACAAAACCACATTGAATACAATGCATTCTGACGGCCACAAAAACATTATCAGAGCAGACAAAAGTCCCGCTTGAGGGCATGCAAGACAATTCAATGTTCCCACTACCAATGAAGTCGCAGTGGTGATTATTGGCGAGAATGTGGAATCACGCGATATTGTTCTTTATCGTAGGTATAGTGGACAATTGCTGCACGTGATGGTCTGTCGTGGATTAACTTCATGGTTAATCGAACGACTGGTTTGTCTACAAGTCTGTGGTCACAAGGCATAACAGCATAAGTGTGTTTTTGCAACTTTTCAGGAGAGCATTTTAAAGTTTAAATTGATATAGGAAAAATGTTTATTGACTTATTTGATTTATCTCACCGCAAATTTCTCAGACATTAAAAGGGAAATGAATTTATGTAAAAACAATAATATATTTATTTTAATTTTAAATGTTATTGATTAAAAACGAAGTTATGCTGTTATTCCTTTTTAAATAAATTAAGTTATAGAGACACACCTCGACTTATGTCGTTCTTACAAAACGTATTATATTCTGTATTGTAACACACCTCGACTTGTGTCGATCTTACAAAACGCATTGTATTCTCTCAACTCGAGTTATGTTTTTATTCCAACATTCCAAACTAACATATTTGTTCGTAATGAAAAGTAGTTGACCTATTTGCAATGAAATCAAACATCAAATAAACGCTTTTATGTTCAAATATTTATTTGTATATGTATTTTATTAATAAAATACGTAAAATTAAAATTGAGTTCAGTCTCATTTCTTGTTTAATTAATACATATACAAAAAATTGATTTAATTAAACATACACTTTAAATTTTTATTAGTAAAATACGTAAAATTAAAATTGAGTTCAATCTCTGGAATAAAAAATTATGAATTAAATTTTGGCAATAGTTATTTGTGCTTTAAATGTTGTCCTTATTTAGTCATCTTCGGCTATATCTGGATCGGTGTTTGGAATGTTACCATCATTAAAATTTTTATAGAAGTCGTGGAAGCATGGATCAATTAAATCAAGAATACTTAAAAGATCCGCCTTTTTTCTTTCGAGATAATAGGTAGCTTTGTAACTTGTTCTAAATCAGATGACACAAGCGAAATTACCCCACGTTTTAATACACAAAGACTTTCAAACGGTTCGTTATCGTTTAATGACGTCTTATACTGTATGTAACCAAATTTATTATTGCTGTACCTTAACCATTTTACATCTGACCATGAAAACTTGCCGCCATTTTCATTTAACTTTCTCCAAACAAACTTATTTTTCGATAAAGACCCAAAGTCATAAAAATTTGTACTTTCCATTTCTATAACACAAAATTTATTTTTCGTACCCATTGATCGGACAAACTGGTACCAGTCACGAGGGTGGTGAATTTTTTGGGATGTTTTCTTTTTTTTCTCTCTATGACTGCGTGATCTACATCACACTCCATGTGTGTGTGTCCTGGCACTAAAAATTTGTGGTCAATGGTTTTGATGTGCGGATTGTTTTGAAGATATAGCATGAACATAGCGCTTACATAAGAATTTTTATTTTGTCCAGCACATGAGTCGCTATAAAAAATTAATGTATCGACGTTATCAGGTAATGAGCTAAGGTGTTTGAATAAGCACGATGAAATTTCGTTTCCGCCTCTTCGACCAGTCGCTTCATGCCACATATAGCAGTATGGCTCGTTGGTTTCACAGTCATGTACAGTCAAATTAAATGTAAATAATTGTCTTCTATAATAGCAAATAGATGTTTTCAAATATGGTGTTGGAAGACATTGTTGTAGGTCAAAGGCATATGTCTTTACATTTTTGTTTGACTTTGCAATATTTTTATCTTTCTCCTTTGATTTATAAGCAAATTCTGCTAAATCATGATGTTCAGCCTGGTTTGCTCTTATTTGAACATATAACTCATTATTTTTATCCGTGTATTCCAGCTTGGCTTTAAAAATATCGCACTTACTACAAGTGTCGAGCTTTGGTTGTTTAAATTTTAAATTCATTGTGTGAAATATTTCTGAATATTTTGATACACTTACCAAGGTTTCGTTTTGATTGCAAAATAGTTCATGCATTTTACTGATAGAAAGATCTGAGCTCAGATATTTCCTCTCTGAGTCTCTTCGGCAGTAATGGCTTTCATATGCAGGAAAGCTCAAAATATGTGCTTTTATTAACGAAATCTGTGAATCAGTAAATTTATTTTTTGGTGTCAATGATCCACGTCGATCAGAAAGTTCAATGTTTGGAAAATTAATTTTTTTGGAAATAACGCTTCTGATAAAACTTTTAGTTTCTCCAAAACAACAGATGAAGCACATCTGGCAAACATTAATTCTATTTCCATTAACTTCCAAATAATAATAGTTAGTGTTACTTCTGTTTTTTGGATTTCTCGTACTTTTGATATTTGTTTGCGTCCTTTTTTCTGATATTTCAATCAGCGATGAAATGTATATAACTCGTTTATTGTATGATCCAAGACTCCAATATTTTTTAAAAATCATGTTTTGCTCCTCGAATAGTATTTTATCTCTACATTTTTTCCTGCATGATCCCATAGGAACACATTTTCTTTCATCAATTACCTTTCCAAGTTGTGTAGTATATGATTTCCCTGAGTTGCGGTTCTTCTTTCTCTCTTTTCTTGACTTAGAAGTTTCAGTGTGCGTCTCAATAGATTCTGAGACATGGGAGCTTTTTTTTGGTGTGGAAGCTCTGAGTCTTCTCTGGACTAGCTTCAGAAGATTCAGAGATGTGAGAAATTTCGGTAGATGAAAGTATGAAATCTCGGTCCTTCACCGAATCGTCGGAATCAAAATCAATATAGCTAGATTCCTCAAAATATTCCGGTAAAGAAGTTTGCGGTAAAGAAGTTTGCAGTGGAGTATTCTTGACAAAAGCTGCATAAATTTCAGAGCTACAGTTGTTTAAAGGGCTATTAAAGATCGATTCAGTTTCATTATCAACACATGGCGTAAAAAATGTATTTTCGAAAAATGTATCGCCGAATGCGGAAAATATACTGTTCTCGCATAAGTATTTCGAAGGCCACTGGTTAATCTTAAATTTTATTTGCTTCTCATCTGTGTTCCCTTCATGTATTTTCTCCGCCATCCTTAAAATTCTTGCTGAACTTAACGTTTAAGTTAAAATCTAATTAGGAAATATTAATTTAAGTATTAAGTATTTAAGTATTCACAATTTAACATTAACTTACTATTAATAAATTTAATTTTACTTAATTTGAGCACTACCTACTATGTAGGCATGAAATAATACTATTCTAATTATATTATCGAAGATCGAACTATCGCTTTCAATGTAAGTTTTACAAGTGAAGTTTCGTGCTTTTATCCCGCCAATTTAGATCAGCTCGCGCCAGTTGATCTGCCAAACGGTGTATTGACGCCCACTACACTGCGAGCAACTTCGTAGCCCGATTTGCTACGCTTCGTGCGACCCTGTGTCTAATGTGCCATGCAGTGAAGACGTAGCCTTGGCTGCATTGTTAACTTATACTTTAAAGAACGAAAGTTAATATTAAACCTTAATCATTTTAAAATTCATAGTATTTAGTGGTTTTATAAAAGCATATTTTAAAAAAAGGTGTTAATTTGTCTTTGGAATACAAGCATAACCAGATATATTTTTCCAGTTTGATTGAATTCAATTTTGATATAACAACATAATTAAAGATATGTCCCTAAATTGGAAGAACCATAATTTTGAATAACAGCACTTTTTGAGATATGTGTGCCAATTGGCAATAATAGATTTTGGAATAACAGCACTTTTTGAGATATGTGTGCCAATTGGCAATATTAGATTTTGGAACAACAGCATTAGTTGAGTTACTTTTATCGTAGGTCTTAAGTTCAATTTGGAATAAAAACACTACTCAGATATGTTGTTATGGCTTCCTATGACTTACCTCTTCAGCAGTTTGAAGTTGACTGAGGAATAGAAACACAAGTATTGTTGTGCTGTTATTCCATTTGTAATGAAGTGACACAGCGACATATGCTAATAAATCTTGCCTTATATCTCGATAACTAAACAAGGTATCAGGACCAAAATTTGCCACAATATGTAATCGAATAGGGGGAACCCCATGGTACTATTAACTCAATTTTAGCATATCTCGAGTTATGCTGTTATGCCTTGAGACCACAGAAGTCATCACTGATTTTCTTTCTACAACTCAGTTCGAATTCATATTATAGGAGAAGAAACGAGTAAGAAGGTCAGCTTAGTGAATTTTATGCGTATCGAATAAGGATTCGGCAGGATGTTGACAATTATCTGTTGATATATCGCCGGTTTTTACACCAGTACTGCTTTAATATCTACGCCAAGGTCGAAACGTAGCTTCTCAATTACATTCGTTTCAATCAGTTGAAGTTACGATCCGACGAATACGTTCACTTGCGTGACGCCATCGCTTATGGAGAAAACGCGACCAACATTGGTGGACCATTCTTGCAGCTACTTGCCCGCGCCACAGCACATGGATGAGATGACGTACGTGCGAAATAAGGAACGTCCGGAATTAAATGCCACGTTTACTTTATTGTGCAAGTGCTTAAACAAATGATCTGGTTACTCATGGATTACATCGTTAAGCATAAGGTGCTTGGCTTAATCTGTTGTTTGTTGTACTCGGTTGAATAACAAAATCGTGGCTTACCACTCTCACACAGGATCATATTGATAGCTGTATTCCGTTGTGACAACGAACATAATCCATTGCCCTTGCGGAGTCCAAAACCAGACTTTCCCTGCATGGAAAACGGAAATTGTACACAGCGTGCGCTGGTGACTGACACAAACAGTGTAATCGACGGATATCTATTTTATCGGCGTTGTTCTCCAGATGCCACGGGCAGATCAATCGTGATGAAAGCGAAGGAAAACGATGTTGAGAACCGCTGGATCGATCCATATTTTATGCTTTTGTCAACTCTAATGTTTAGTACTGCAAGTCCATTAAATCCATCAAATACGTTTGCAAATATGGAATCGAAAGGACCAACATGGCGAAATTTGCATTGTCAAGCCGAATGCAAACGACGAGGTGACGAAATTTCAACTTGCACGTTCCGTCAGTTGTAAAGACGCAATTTGGCAGCAGTTTTTATTTCCGATTCATGAACATCACCTGACTGTCGTATTTGCATTTCAAATGGAGAAGGCCATCGTGTTTACTTTACGGACGCAAATTTAGTTCAAAGAGCAGAACGACCACCATCGACAACGTTGAAGTGATCCGTTCGCAATGACTTTACTCTATTTGGACATGCCACGCTTTTAAACATAGAACGCTGCATTGACAAGATTTTAACGCCGGAATAATGGTGATCTTGTTACCTTCGCTGATGTCTATTCGACCGATGCTATCAGATCCTCCCCAAGACGAATGGTTCCATCTTCCCTTGCTTTAGGTGAACATTATAGGCCCAACTTCCTTCGATTCCCTGCGTACTTTGGATGGTGTGCTATGTGCGGGAGGCTTGCCAACACTTGAATTTGCTCGAAAGCGATACACATGTGGACTTCACTTTCGCCGATGCAACTATATTTGCGGCAGCGAAGCAACTTCGTACACTGTTTGCATTCATATAGCCACATGTTATCCATTGAACCGCATAGTGGGACAAATATAAGGACTGCACGACAATTTAGGTCTTAAAATTAACGACGAAATTCGTTAGTTCTGAATCGTTAGTACTGATCAATGGTATGTGGTGTCGAAATTGTGAATGCCAGCTCCAAAGCATTCGATGAACCATGAAGTCAATCGTAAACTGCAACGGGAGCAAGACTTTGTATTTTCGGTGTTTACAGTCAGATGGTAATGGGTGATACATCGATATTTTTGTCTGGCAGAGACCAATTTTTCGGATCCGAAAGTCTCCTATTATATCTCAACTTAAACAACAATAATAAACAAAATTAAGGTAAAATTAAGTAATTTAAATTTTATTCAACCTTATGTCGACGAGGTTAAATTTGGCTGCATTTTTGTCGGTTCTCAAGTTTAGCAAAAATGTATTACATGCGTTGCTCATCGGTAAAAGAAATACAGAAAAATGTAAAAGCGCTATTAGAAACACATTTAGAATTTTCGGAAAAGTAAATTTATTAAACATTTGAAGGTGGCTAATACAATTTACCAGGCTAGATTTAACTCCTGATAAGTTTCAATAATGTGTCTTTCCAAAATGGACCAAATTCATTTCCACAAACTTCAATTCTTCACCGACATGGCAATTTTGAAAGTATCTGCTCTTCCTCTTACTTTACGCTGACATGGGCACCGTTTTCGAATCAGACGAGCTTTCAATTCTCCAATTGCATTGCGGGCATATCTAAGGTATGCAAATCGGAGGCCCACAAGGAAAATACAAATGAGAAAAAAAGTAATAAAAAATTTGCATGTTCCTAGTTTACATTTGCTTAATTTTTTTTTTACAAAACGCATGAGTTTATGAGTGAAGAAATTTGCTATAATCCTATTCTCTCTTTGCATAACCTGTTGAGTATGCAAAATAATTCCTAGTGTAAAATATATTTCGATAGTAAATAACCAAACATTAACCAAAACAGTAGAATTTATTGGCAATGAATTTTCTTAAAAATGCAGTATGTGTGATTGTTATGGTGAACTGTAGTTAATCTCAGTATATAAAAATGGTGTGAAAAATGTTTAGTAATACATCAATTGAAAACGGCTGGACGGATTTGGCTCAAGTTTTTTGGAAGGTTTTTCTTTAACAGTCTTTGGCAAAGATTACTTCGGCAACAAATTAAATGACTTATACGGGTGCCACATTTGAATTACTTAGAATTACCCTTTACGTATAGTCTTCGAACTATGCGTAAAGCAATCTTCAATGCGCAATATAATTTCCATTTTTCCAAATTTTCCTCTTACCACCAAACTGCAGATATTACTTAGTAGGGACATAAATACTTTTACACACGATTTATGCTGTAAAATAAAAAGTACTGAATGTTTTTGGACCAAATATTTTTTAATATATTTATTTATGTACGAGTATATTGTATCCAAAAAGAATCTACTTATTCGAAATGTCCGCCTTTTGCCTTTACACACGCCTTAAGTCGCAGTGGCCAATCGTCAATAGCTGCTTTGATGACATGCGGTGTTCGAACAGAGCGTGGGCGGCCCGACCGGAGGCGGTCTTTCACATCTCCAGTCTCCTCAAACAGTTTTATGCATCGTAAGACGAACATACAACTAATCCCTAGTGACCACTTAAAAAGCTCTATTACAGCGAATGATGAAAGTTGAAACAATTTTAAAATCCCGTTACAGACTAACGCTATTAATGTTAGCTTTCAAAACCCATATGTCATTAACGGGGTACGTTCAGTTCCACTATTGAAATGGGTGTGTTCAATGTTGTAACAGTATTTATGTCCCTACTAAGTATTTAAGGAGTATATAAAGAGAAATACAAGGATTACACCGCAAGAAACTGTTTGTATTATTAAGATACCCTCTAAAAATATTTTGTCGTTTTTATTACTTTTGCACATTGAAAATACTAAAGAGATTCTACTCTTGCGTTCTCAGTTATCATCAGATGCTTTCTGTTTCGCCGCTGTGTTTAATTCCTATGTGGGGCATTTTTACTGCAGATGCCTACATATTGCTAAAATAGAAACATATAGAAATGTTTTTACAGCATATTTTGCTGATTACAGTTTGCAGAACCCGTTTACTTGATTTATTCGGTTCAAAGGACCATGAATTAATCCACAGCAGACATTTCGAGAAATTTGGTTCTAAGTTCCTCCCGGTTCAAAAATTATCTGGTTTATAAAAATGTCAACCGGGAAGGTCTTTCCCAACCGTTTTTGTATTTTTAAGTGCAGGAAGGGCATACCGTTTTGTTCTCTTGACAATTTTACATTTAACAACTTAAATAGTACAGCGAAAGGAATTTTACCTAAGCTTACATTGCATTAGACATTTACTTATTTTAACGAGTATTTTAATCCATAATATTATTTTAGCTACTTATATCTTTTAAGATACTATCAAAAATTCTCAACATTGTTTTTATTATAACAGCGCTTTTATTTTTCTAAAATCCCGGTGTGTAAAACTACATTGTTCATGATTTCGTCAAAAAAATCTTTTAAAAATTGTATAGAAATTGACATATGAAATGAGTCAAATTTATGAAATGAGTTAAATTTAAATTTTATCCTAACATCAATTATATTTGCGAATACAATTTTAAACAATTTCAGCAGAAAATTAAAATCATAAAATTAAACGTAGACATGATCCGTAGACATTAATCACAGTAAAAATTGAGTTTTTTTCCTTTTCCAAAATCGTAATTTATGTTACATTTGAAGGTGTCTCATAAAATTTACCCGGCAAGATTTGACTCCTGAAAAGTTACGAAATGTTTGTTTTTATTTTTAATTTTTAAAGCGTCTGCTTTTCCCCTTACTTTAAAAAGACATGGGCGCCGTTTTCGAATCAGACGATTTTTCAATTCTCCCTTGTGGGCAAAACGGATGTCCACAATAAAAATAAACCTGAGAAAACAATGATCAAAAATTAAAATTTTCTTTGTTAACATTTACGTGTATATATAGTCAAAGTATTTGTCGAATTGTACATAACCAAACTGTTACCAGACCAGAAGAATTTATTGGCAATAACGTTTTTTTAAAAATGCAGTATGTGTGATTTTTTGGATGCTTATCCGCTTAAACTATTAAAGCCGTAAAAACGGAGTGAACTGTAGTTAAGTTATAAATATTTAATTATACCCTGCACCCCATTGTGGTAAAGGATATTATGACTTTGTCCTGATGTTTGCAACACCTTAAAGGAATATTGAAGCCCTTTGTTATGTACTTATATACCCATCGACTCAGAATCACTATCTGATTCCATTGAGTAATCCAATCACTGGTCATATGAATTGATTTCAAAGAATCAATTCATACGACCTTATTCTTCATGTTTTGGCCAAGGACGAACCATATTGAAGTTGGTCCACATCGGTATCTTTTTTTAATATCACACATAGGTTTTCTCCGATTTCTGTACGTATAGCTCTAAAAGCTACATATTACACCCGATTCCGACCAAATGTCGCACAGAGCATAACGAGTAACCAACGCACATCTACGGTAGAACCCAAACAAAGGCCCCTCCTGATTTCAGGTGCTGCTGCTCTAGAAACCATAAGTTAACCCTATCATTACGAAATTTTGCTTGGTACGTTGAAGCGACGAATAATTAATTTTAACATATTGAGTCTAACCCTGCTGAAGCTGCAGAAGAGATGTTTAATTCAGTGAATATCAGAGTGGTATATGGTTTTTTTTTGTTGTGATTGTTACGTCGTGTTCACATTTGCGTTAATTTTTGGTCGCCCAATACAATCCAAAACATATTTTTTTATTTAAGAGATGTCATTTAGAATGATGCTATTCTTTTAATAGCCTCATTAAAATTGTATTAAGGTCGTCAAAAGTAAGTAGACCGTTTGCGTGTGCAAACTTTTGCTTTGTGTAATATATATTTCTGGTTATAAAAACCTAAACGTCCGCCAGGCCAGAACATATATCGGCCATGAAATTTCCTTAAAAATGCAGTGTGTGTTACTTTTTGGGTGTGTACTCTGTAAATGCTCTGAAAACTGTGTTATCAAAAGATATAAGAAAAAAGAAAATAAATGTTTAATTTTTATTTTGTTTGATGACAATGTTTGTTCAAGGTCCCAAGTAACATCCAATTTAGGTGATTAATATACTTAAATTCTTCATTCTACTGACAAAATGTAAAAAATTGGATTTCCGTTTGCTTAATTACTCGTACATTTAGACGTTTTATGCTTCGATTCTACTTGGTTGGTTTGGCTTGTTATTAACGCGATATTTAATCCCATTCCGTCTTCAATGCTATTTTCAGGTTTTTTGTGTGTCCTAATGTTCTATTGCTTCAATCTGTTCTTGAATACTTACCACAAATTCTCAATAGGATTACGATCTGGACTTTGAGGTGGTATTTTAAGACATTTGACAGTTGGCATTTTCCAAAGTCTGGGATATTACGCGGTATGTTTGCTATCGTTATCCTGTTGAAATTTAAAATCCCACGATATGCCCATGTTTACAGCTCTTTGCTTCAAATTTTCCTTTAAAATTGGTACATTGTCCTTTGATGAAATAATTTACGTAATGAAATGTAGATTTCCACCCACTATCGCTGAAAGGCAAAAACATACCAATAATGGGTATTGGCATGCTAGACTGGATAAGCTCGTATTCCTCTCTCGCCAAATTTTTACACGTACATCCGATAATTTTATATAAGGGGTGTTTTTTTATTGAGGTATAGAACTTCGAATTGAAATAAAACACAAGAAAATCGTTTTAATGTCCATCAATTTGGCTTTATTGGAAGGATAATTTTATGCCATTAATGTTTAAATATGATTTCGGGCATGTGGCCGCCGCGGCTAGCTCGAATAAAGCCAATTCTACAGGTCCAATTTTCAACCACTTTTTCGAGCATATGGGGCCGTATGTTGGCAATAACGCCACGAATGTTGGCTTCCAAGTCCCCTAACGTGTTTCTGGTTTGTTGGCGTAAACGAGCGACTTCACATATCCCCAAAGAAAATAATCCAATGGTCCATGTTAACCGATCCATGGTTAACCGAATTAATTGCTCTGATGGACGATTATGTCGACCATAAAATGGACGGAGCTTGCGGTGAACTTCGCGAACTGAACCATTACTTTCGAAATAAATTTGCACGATTTGCAAGCGTTGTTCTTTTGTCAACCTGTTCATGATGAAATGGCAAACCAAACTAAATATTAATCACTTGACAGCTGACAAAATGACCGCCAGTTAAAAAAGTGATGCCAACTTAAAGTTCTATACCCCAATAAAAAACACCCTTTATAATTAAGACTCAGCAGTAAAAATAACTCTCGTCCAGAAGGTAAAATCTTTGTTTATGTATTTTTTGGCAAACGCTTATTAATCTTAATAAGAAATTGTTCTCTGAAACCATAAGGACTCCTTAATCCGATTTTGTATATGTAATTTCGCACAGTTTGAGGTGTAGCACAAATGGCAAAGTTCTCGTCCAAAGATGGAGCCAGTGTAACGCTTAATATGTTAGAATCGATGCGCATTTGACGACGTAAGTATTGAGTGTCGTCTTTTTAGCTTCAAACGGTTTACATTTCGTCCTAATTTTTAAAACGGCCACTTGTTTTGTCTTTCAATACCACATATTGTTTTGAAGAAACACTGCGCTACAATATTTTATACAGTATATTTTTAGATATTTAGCCAATATGAAGATTTTTTAAAGTTTTTTGTCGTTCATCAGAAAGTTCACTTGATTTTCTACCCATATCGAATTTTCCGAACTGTTATAATATCTAAACAAAATTTCATATTTTGTTTACAGAAAAGGTCTTAACTAAAAAAGGAAAAAGAAGCAGTTCTTTTAATTGTGTGTTTTCCCCGTTATTACAACAAAATAATGGCACTGCCACCTGTACGCATAAGGATTTTGTTGCTAGCATCATCTAAAATACCATCTAGCACAACATTTTCAAAATAATATCCAAAAATTTGTTTGTGTTGTTTTTAGTTTTCATAAACAAAATCAATCTGAAACACTATTTGATATTTGCATTATATATCTTGCATTTTCAATGAATACATTTTTTAATCGGTGTAAGAATATGGGCTTTGCTTACTGTATATAAATATGATGTGCAAAATGTATAGTAATTCATCAATTGAGAACGGCTCACATTTTACGAAGGAACATTTTGGGAAACCATAACCATTTTGAATGGTAAAATAGACCTTCAGTATTGTCGATGACTTTGCATTGTGCAGACGTATGGTTCTCTTATCTGTTCTCGCTCATCGTTACCTCACAGCTTTGTTTACATTCCGTACAGCCCGCAGTAATTTTACTTTTCGTTCGCGTTTGTTTTGATATGCCAAAGAATTTTTTTGTTTGGTGAAGTTACTCTTTAACAATCACCCACGCGGACTATAGTTCACATTATGGTGGGGAAAACGAAACGTAAATTATCGAGGTCATTAATTTTTGGCCAATCAAATTGAGATGCACCTTAAAAACTAGGCGCATTCATTTGCATTACTGTCAGGAAATATGAATATTGATCCAACGCCCCCAGCCAGTAGTGTGGAATCTTCCGTCCTCTTGAAACCTCGGAAACCACCACCCGTAGTAATTGACTCATCTGCTGAATTCACGAATGTTATCGACCACATTGAAACTAATGGATATTTTTACCGCAGAACCTTAAAGTATTTTCAAGCGTAGCATCTTTTAAGAGAGCTTCTTTTAACACATTCGCGGACAAGACGGCATATGCCGTCAAATTTGATGCAAAATATAGGGACAGGACGGCATATACCGTCATCTTTTTTTCAAATCCCTGAGTCAAGCCGGTAACTCCCGCAGCAAAACTAATGTTAAATTATGGTTTGCCATTATAAATGTTCTCGTAAATTGTCTTCCCTTTGAATCTATGTGGAATGGAACAACCAAAAACGTTCATTCACAATTGCAAACACATGTTGTGATCTTGTGTAGATCAGCAGAATCAAAACGGGATATCCCGTTAGTTTTCAGTATATATTTCAAGTTGTGTCCAGTTGGAGTTGTTGTGTTGCGAAAAGTAGAAGCAAATAAATTGGATGATAAAGGTGAGTAAATTTTATTGTAAAAAAAACCAATTTCGTGGCAAATATTGTTCTAAGTAAATAAATAAAGAAATGTGCTATTTATGTTGGGAATTTTTGAAGGTAAAATGGACGGATACAGCAAAGAGAGAGATAAAGTTTTGAGACTTTTCGAAGAAGTTGATTCTGGCGATGAATCTGTATGCGACCCTTTCAGCGATGATGGAGAGTATGGTAGCGATCCAAATTATGAGCCAGACGGAGAAAGTTTAGACCTAAGCCTAAACGAAGAAGTACAAACTACTTGCAGCAAGAATCAGGCTTCACATGTTGAGTTAGGTGAGAATGAAGTACTATCGGATGATATGGTAGAAAATAGCCTCGAGTGCGATGATGGCGAATCTGATAATAGTTCAGATTCAGAAGAACACGAGCAGCCTTGTCCACAGATGGAATCTGAAGATGAGTGGTCGGAAAACACCAGAGAAATACCGCAATTTAATTTCAATTCAGCAAACTGTGGAGTGAACATTGTTTTAGATGAGAATTGTACTCCGAGGAATGTTTTTGATCAGATTTTTACGGCGGATGTAATTACAAAATTGGTAAGCTCAACGAATATATATGGGTCTAACCTATGCTCAAATAATCGTCCACATACTCGAAACTCACGTTACACTATTTTTAAACCTACATGCAATGAAGAAATGTTTAAGTTCCTAGGCCTTTGCTTGCTTCAAGGACAAATCAAAGCACCTAAGATTCGAAATATGTTTTCAAGTGATCCACTTTATTATCATCCGGTATTTCGTAACACAATGGTCATTATTGGATCTTTTTATAAAAAGTTTTCAAAATTCCTTCTATCCGAAAGAGTACCTAGCTTTGGACGAATCCCTTTTACTACACCGTGGGCGGCTGCAATTCCGGCAATATATAAAAGGGAAAAAGGCTAAATATGGAATTAAATTGTACGAGCTTACATCAAGCAATGGGTATGTTTTGAATATCGAAATATACCAAGGAGCAGCTGAAAAGAATCCAAATTCAAAAGTTGGAGATATTGTTCTTCGTTTAATGTCTCCATACCTTAACAAAGGTCATCATCTAATTATGGACAACTTTTACAACAGCGTCAGTCTCTCTAAGACTCTATTATCCTACAACACACATATTACAGGCACACTACGAGCAAACCGTAAAGGAAATCCGAAAGCTGTTACTGGTGCTAAACTTTCTAAAGGGGAGTACAAATGGCGGCGTCAAGGCCAAGTTTATGTATCTAAATGGCGTGATAAGCGTGAAGTACTTTGCATAACAACTGCAAACAACCCTGAACTTGTTGAAACTACGACAAAGTGGGGACGTGATGTTTTGAAACCAAAGGAGATCATCACTTATAATAACTATATGTCAGGAATGGACCAAATGACATCGTATTATTCTTCGCCTCGAAAAACTATCCGCTGGTACAAAAAGATTATATTTCACTTGTTGGATGTCGCAGTTTGGAACTCGTTCTTTATTTTTAAAATAAAAACTGGATCAAACATATCATTCATTGAATTCCGAGACATATTGATAAAATCTTTGATACAATTGCCGGAATCCATCCAGTCTGGGAAAGATTTGGTATCATCGGGTCCAGTTCATGGGGGAAATAGAACGTATTTAATAACACAAACCGATTACACGGGAAACCAACATTTCATCGAGAAAATACCACAAGCAACTGATAACAGAAAGAGGAAGACAATTTATTTAAGGTGTAAACAGTGTACAAAAGCGAAGATCCGTAAGGAAACATCATACTGGTGCAAAAATTGCCCAAACAAACCTGCCCTTTGCCCAGGAAAATGCTTTGAAGATTACCATTCATGTTAAGATATAATGTGATCCTTATTTAAAGTTTATTCTTATTTTTGCGCCGAGTATATGAACTACTACTGCTATTTTTGTGTATTACTTTGAATTTCAATTAAAATATATATTATTATTTTTCGTTACAATGCTTTTCAATCCTGACGGCATATCCCGCTCTGACATATAACGCAATTTTTGAATAACTGGGTGGGACATGACGGTAAAATCCGTCAAGACGGGATTTCCCGACGAGTCCTGTGTTAGCAATTTGGAATTTCGGGTGGGACATGACGGCAATTACCGCCAAATTAAATTGTAACTAAACTGCACGTAATTAAGCTTGTTTCCTAACTCTAATGATTTTGCTCCAGTCCTGACCTAATTATCTTCAGTAGTTCCGAAGATATTGCATGTGACCCATGAGGGGTTCATGCGATATTGAACTGTCCGCGAATGTGTTAAATACTTCACGCATAAAGTGACAGATAGATCCACTTACAAAATGGTTTTAAAATGCCCCCATAAAGTTTCCTGTTAAACGATTAAAGAGAAACTTGAAACAAATCACGGTGTGAAATGTTTGGAAGTCAGAGAAATTATAACTTCTAAAACGTCTCCACGCGATGCTTTATATTTGCTAACTTTCAACAGAATGCAGGTGAACAAAGAGGTGCAGTCCTCTATCAGGTATATCCAACGAGCAGCTGTTATTTGGAAGGACCAGAAATCTAAACCTGACAAATGTCTAACCCAATGTCGCAAATGCGGACTTTAAGGCCAAAAAATATGCTTCCTTTGGTCAAGTGTAACTCATGATAATGTCTATTGTCCCATAATAAATACTCCCGGAGGAAAATTTTTCAAATGTTTCATTTGTTGCCAAAGGCTTTCCGGATTTTATACATAGAGCAGATGATCCGCTTTGCCCTAGCCGAGCAATGTATATTCAAGCTCGTTTGAATGCTACTTAGACGAACACATCCGTTCTGCGAAGCGACATGGATGTTCCGTTTCCTGAAGTTAACCAGCAAAAAATTAACGTTCCAGTTTTTAATGAACAACAGACTTCACAAACTCACAGTAAGGAAACATATGCAAGTCAAATAAAATCACAGAGCCTTTTTTCTATGGAGCTTAAAAAATGTATCACAAAACTTGATCATTTAAATATAATAGTTAGTTTGCTTAAATATACAGTGTAATTCTGAATTAAAATTCATGTTTTGGAATGCTCAGGGCATCAACTCTTATACTAAAAAATTACAATTGCAATATATTTTAAATGATAAGAATATGGATATACTATTTTTAAGTAAAACATTTTTTGTCGAAGGTAGTAGATTCTCTCTCCTCCGGGATATCGTATATACCGATGTGATAGAGCTTCACGCTTTCGCAATTGTTGTTTGAAGTTTCTTGGATACTTCACAGCTTCCAACTTATCGCACAGCTAATGTTGAAAATGTGTCCATAGATTTGAGGCTACAGGACCGTTCAATAAGCCAAACAGCGGTATCCTCCCTACGATATAGTGACCAATTTTAGGAAGACATTCGAAAAATGACGTCGAACAACTCAGAAGGACATTCTACCTTCTATCAACACTGCACTTTAATTGACTTTCGTGATGCAAACTGGACTCAATTTCGGAACAATATAGAATGTTTATTATGAGTGCTAAATATAGAGCTTGGTATGGTCTAGAATTTTGACTTCGTGTAGAAAGAATCCAAAATCGTGGATATGAAGCAGAGGATAACTATCTGATATGATGATGACATTTAATTGCCGACAATCCCCACATGGTATTCTTTGACCATTCTTTTTCGGTGCCATGTGCAAAGGACTGGACCAATTACTTTTCGATGGGCGGCACAATTTAAGTTGCAGCATATATTCAAATTCACGTTTCGCTACATTCGCTTGTTCCGGTGGAAACCGACGAGCTTTGGAAGATACATGTTGTTAATGCTTAAAGTCGTGTTGCACATTGTGTTTTCATTTGACGAAGGTAGAACACGGATTCGTTATATCCGGGAAACGAGTTAGCAAATAATGATAGGAATAGTTGTCATACACTGTTTTTATTTTGACACAATCGGCGTTTTATTGAAAATGATGTTTGCAAAGCAGTTCTTTTAAATATTAATTGCTTCTTTTTCAAATCTACCCGTAGGCCATAGTATTGAAGAATATCCGTTCCGATTATTGGTTGTTTGAAATCCACGATTATAAAATGTCAGTTGAATTTTGTTCTGAAATCTAAGGTTGGCGATATGGTTGAATTGCCGTATGTGTTTGTAGGTGTTCTAGCGACCGCCTTGTGTTTTATTGACGACAGCAACGAGCGTTTTTTTTTCCAAACTTCTTATAATCGTAACTTACCTGCTGTAATGAACGCGATCTAAGTGTTTTTTTTCGGGAAGACGAACGTGACTGACGAAAACTTGAGTCATGCAAGTTTGTTGTAGCACTTATCGGCAGATTCATTGTTAGCGAAAATAGTAGATGTTTAAGTACTCGAAATGCCTCCAATTTTTTCCGCCATTACAGCAAAGTTGTCCCAATGTTCAGATAAAGTAGCTAGCATTGAGCATTGTTTGATTAAACTCATCCTTTACTCTTTCGATGGCAAGGTTGCGCATTTCTCGAAGTAATGAACTAGGTTTTCTGTCTCCGATGGGCAACATGTTTGCTTTCTTTATTTCACTTATAAATTAAAAATCGATAAACCAGATCAATCTTATAATTTATTTTTTCATTCTTGTCAATTCAATTTTTGAGTTTCAATAAAACATATATTGATTTTGTTGATTTCATAACAAGTTGAATTTGATAAAGTAATATAAAATGCATAAATACATATTCATCCGACTTGATGTTTTTAGCTCTACAAGCCATATATTACATGAAAACTAGGTGTAAATTAGTAAGAAAAAATTTGTTAGGCTAAGGAAGGACCTTATTAGAACCCATCGTGATGAATATAACACAGACGGTGTTCCCATAGGCTAGTAAAGAGCTGTGCTTTAAGCGTATTTGCTACTGGCGAATTGAAAACAATTATTTTAGATTTACATGTACGAGCTACCACACACATATGTTCATCCCATTGTTTGTCTTCAGGTCTATGTCAGGTCACATGTTACAAATAATCTTGATGGAATTTGGCACACGAGTATGTTGGTCTATGAACCGACATTATTAAAATTGAGTATATTCGGTAAATTTAGATATAGTTCCCATACATATATTTTCATCCGAGGTTTTTTCTTTAGGACTAGAATTCACATATTACACCAGTCTTGATGAAATTTGGCACACGTTGGTTTTCTGGACAAAGAAAGTACGATATTTACGAAAATTGGTTTCGATTAAGATGTACCTTACATGCATGTATTAATCCCATTTTATGTTTTTAGTTCCAGGAGCCATACATTGTATCCGATTTTTGATATTATAATTAAAAAAATGGGTTAAGATTAGTGTATAGATCCAACGCATATATCTTCATCCGATTTTATGTCTTTAGCTCTTTAAGTCACATATTACATTTTATCATGATTAAATTCGCTTTTTGTGCCAAGAACAGACCCTGTTGTAATTAAAAAAATCGGTTCAGATTAAACTATAGGTCGAGCATAATGGTTCAACCAATGTTACCAAAAACACTGTCAATTTCTCATAGTTTCAAATATGACATTACTCGTAGTTTAATCTGCGCATATTGAGAGGTCGTCCAAAAACCATTTTAGTTGGGTTTTTTGAATATCTATGTATTGAACCTGCTGCTTTAGCAGCTTAACATTACTGTTATAAGTTCAGATATAAAAAATAAATTTAGTTTCTTCGTTAAATGGGAATACTAAGAAGTCACAACTTACTTCAGATATAAAAAATAAATTTAGTTTCTTCGTTAAATGGGAATACTAAGAAGTCACAACTTACTTTCAATCTTGATGATATTCGGCATAGGTAAGTTCTTGCACCATTGATGAACGCTGTTGATCTTAGAGAACTTCGGTTCAGATTAAGACATAGCTCCCAAATACATGTTCAACCGATGTTTTGTTTTTGGTTTAAGATTCACAAGTTACATCCAATATTGAGGAAAAGAAGAACGCTGTTGCAAGTGGAGAAAATACCTTCAGATTAAGATATAGCTCTAACAGATATATGTTTAACCGATTTTACCAAAAACAATGACATTAATTCACAAATTTAAATATGACAGTAGTTTTAAAATTTGAGTAAATTAAAAGCCCGTCCCAGGTGGTCCAAAATCCACTTTTAGCTTGTTTCTCTAAAAAACCAGAGGTGCATGGTATAATATAGTCAGCCACGCACGACTTTAGCCTTTTTACTAGTTAGTTAATGCATTATTTGTTTATTATTGAATCTACTTCTGGAGCAACTTATTAACAAGATTTCAAATCTTAAACATTAAGCATTCCTTTTATTGGGAATACTTTTTAGTACTGGCCACTGCATGCTTGTAAACAAGCTCCACGGGATGATAAGAAGTAGATAATTGCAACAGGATAAGACATTACCGTAAAAACTGTAAGCCTTTTTTAATCTAGACTTAGTCAAAACTAAAGTGGGTCAAGGGACCCTACTCAGTACCATATAAACAAACAGTATACTTCAAGCCTTGGGGCAAGAGAAACCTAAGCTGTACCTTCCAGACGTAAATGCTTTAGGGGTTTAAGATACTTACTACTACGCAGCACCACAATTTAAATGACACTGAGTGTTATGGGCTTAGAGTAGTTTACAGAGTAACGTTTATGAAGTCGCTATGGATAAGTATAACTAGCTAGTTAGGAGGGCTGTTCTCCTACGGGTGATTTGCTTCGACATCCAGAAGAAGGAAAAGCGTTATCCGACCTAAATCCGTCAAAAATGACCAAGTCAGTTGTGATGCTGCTTTAGTGAAAAATTGGCAAATATAAAAATACCGGTTGGGTGTGTAGTTTGAACGTCTTTCTGATCTGCCAATTTCTATAGATTATAAAGGCCATACATATTTAGCCTGGACGATGGCATCCTGTTCATATGACGGTGATTACAGTGAATACAAACACTGCTTAGACAACAAAAAATAGTGTCTATTCACAATAACGACCTTTGTCTCTTCATGTAGAAGAAGACATGTCGATGCACTCTGCTGATGTTCTTAGGGCGGCATTCCGGCAGATCGCAGCTATATAGTTCGTTAGAGGCCGGCCAAACGTTTCGTAAGAAGTCAACATGGTGATCGATTTTAGGACTTTGTTCCTCATTTCCTACTTATCTTAGATAGTTGAAGCATGTGCAGGGGCCCAAAAAACGCAGTAAATGTGAATCCAAGGATTATGGGGTAGTTAGTAGTCGGGATGTTGACGTCATCGACTTTCACGCACCTCTGCGGTCCATGCAGCCACTAGAATGGTTGATGATTCGGAGGCGGATATGCTCATATTGCTAGTAGTGAAGAAGCGTGCTAAATATAGAATATGTCATCCACTTACGGTCCTGGCGCCACCATAGTTCATTCATCGGCAAACGATAGAAGTTTAACTCCGTCTGATACTGCAGTTATAAACGACAGATTGAACACTTTGGTGATGGACTCTACTCTTGGAATATTTAAGGATTTCAGCAGATTCCGTTTGGACCCAGGATGCATTTGCATTAAATCCAGCCATAGTTTCGCTTACATATGTTGACCAAGATACTGATATCAGAATTGAGTTTTTTAGTTCTATCATCAGAAGCTTTGGATCGACGAATGTCATGAAGCTCATCTGCGAGTTCCGTAGCCTGTGATGGGAAATTTGGTCGTATCCGACAAGCAGGAATGATGATGATGGGGCGTAACTTCTTCGTGAGTACCCGAACAACCGAGAGAATGGGAAGATCACTAATGCTGCTATTGGTGAGTTCTCTGAACGCAAGCCAATCACTCTAACTTTGATTGAGATACGTACCGCGCGCAAAGGTTATGAAGTATGATAGTCTGTCTTTGGACTGGAATATGAGAAGGGGGTCCGATCTTAACCAGATGACGAGTTTCCAAGTGAGGACGTTGAGCAGTCCAGGCGATGCCATAGTTATATCTGGAGATCAGTAACATTTACTACTCAAGCCGTAGAGCTGCTAACTTGCTCTTGCATTCTGCTCACTGGTTAATATAAAGGTAGAGCGGCACAATTAGTGGCGACAATTAAAGTCTTCTATTGCAAAGCGGTTATTACTATGTGGTAGATTGCTAATGTTATGCTAATAAAGAGAGCCACAGCTACCAACCGGAAAGTTGTATACATTATACAACTATATAACTGCTACCCATACATTTAAATCCGGTTAAGGAGTCAACTTAGCCAAGAGAGGTCTGTACTGCACAGTAATATGTATCATGAAGTATGCCCACTACTTCCACATTTTGCGGGATCCTTACGTATCATGGTGTATCCATTACAGCTTTGCTGGCTGCAGCTGGCATTCAGCTTAGTCTTTTGGATCGGAGCTACTATGATGTTTCTCCGACTTAAAGATTTAATTTCCTTGCTGATTTTGTTACGGAGAGCATTGCAATTTAATTGCAAAATAATACACTTTGGGGAGTAGCAGAAATCTTTGTTGTTGCATTCCTTAATGTTGCTGCGAGAGAGACTGCTGGGGAGTATCTTAGTTGTATTGTGATGACTAAGATCACATCAAATCTAAAGAACCATTCAGGACTATACACAATATGCTTCGCGGAATGCGCCTACGAAGAAAAAAAGACAAAGAGGAAGATCGAAACGAAACAACTCTTGCCCAGTTCCGTGAATAGAACTGGCAGTCGTCAGATTGCATTTTAGTAGTTCTGTTTGATGATTTAAATTTCATATTCACCCCTACTCTGTAAGACGTCGTCGACAGCTAACGTCGACGCCTTGTGTCGCCGGGTTAATTTTGGCACCTCTGAAGTCGTGTCGACAGCAGACGACGAGTACTTGGTACTAGCTAAGGCGTTTATACAACCATGTTGAGTCGACTCGACTTACTTTTGGGCGTTACGATTTTTCTGCACGCCTTGTGACGCCTTGATACAAACAATTGTGTTTTTATTGATTTGTAAGTTGGTGGAAAGTCAAAATGGAGAAAAAATTAAAAATTACAAATGGAACACAATTTGATTGTTTAATAAAAGAACTTGGGAAAAACCCAAGCCTTGCGAAAGGGTTCAGCAGAGGCTCTCTTCCATCCAATTTTAAAAAAAAATTGGGAGGATATTACTACAAAACTGAATGCTTTTGGTCCTCCGGCAAGAGACAGTGATGGTTGGCAGAAGGTAAGGAATAACAGTATATGTATGTACACAAATAATTAAACTTTCTTTGTTTTGTTTTAGGTTTGGAGAGATCTAAAATTCAAATCTAAAAAGAAAGTAGCCTTCAACAAGGCAGAATGCAATGCAACAGGTGGAGGCAGATACCAGCAGATGCAACTTTCCCCGTTGGAAGAAGCAGTTGCGAGTATAATGAAATTTGACAGCCAATTAACTCCTGATGGCTTTGTGTGTGGCGCCAAAAAAGACCAGGGATTTTCTGTGGTAGAGGGTGAGGAGGAGATTCGCTCAACACCAGCGTCTACACTTCGGTCTTTAAATGTTGAAGCCGAAGAATATTTTCCCACAGATGAGTCATTCACCCACCATCAGCCTGGCAACATAAGTGCATGTGAGGAAGAGTGGTTGGTCGAGCGCGTTGAATATGAAGAAAACATCTGCCCGCCGGAGTCATCTAGTGGTGTAACTCCAAAAAAGAGTCAAAGAAAGCAGAAAGATCATAGGAAAAGCAGAGAAAGTTTATTTGAACTGCATAACAATATGCAAGAAAAGGTGTTGAATGAGATTTCCCGCACCATGAACTCAATCAAAAACACGTTAAAAGACACCAAAAAATTCAGGAATTCAGTTAAAATTACTAAAAAGACAAAATGAAAACGAAAAGGAAATAATTAAATTTAAGAAAGAGAAGTTGAAATTGTTAAGAAGAAAACATGAAAGAGAGGAGGAGTTGTTCCAAAACGAAGTGGAAATAAAGAAAATTGCGCTGGAAATCAAAAAGAGGAAGTTGCAAAAGCTGAATGAATCTGACCAATGAAGCCAAAAATTGTGATAGCTGGGCTATACATAAATATTAATAAGCAGTACCTAGTCATTTTTCTCATTCTATAAGAATGAATTTAGGTATTTCATTTCAATTTTTTATTTCTTAGAGTCTGAATTTAATTCTAAGTTTGAAATAAGAATGAACTTTTTTTTAAATTTTAATACATGGAGAATGATTTTTTTTTATTATTAAAATCAACAAACTTAAACAAAAGTGGATTTTATTTGGTCTCGTATTTGTGAAGCTTCAATACTTTGTATATTTTCGTCCTCATTTTCAACATTTTCATTGCTGAGTTGTACAGTAGACCGTCTCGAAAAAAAAGTGCACCGTACACCAGCGAATATAAAGTATTGTTCCAAGGACAGTATTGTTCCAAGGATTTTTTTTTTTGACCGAACGTAGTGGTCGCCTTTTTAGTTTTTTCGTTATATCTTCGGTATTTACAGTCCGATTGGGTTTTCCCAAAAAGTACCTGTGTACCGAACCTCACATTCCAGTGGGCGACACGTACAGTAGAATTATATATATAAAGATAAACAAAACACAATTAATTATTTTAAAAAAGTATAGACGCAATAGTTATTTCACTGGTATACCGAATATCATTGTCAAAATAAAGTAAGAGAGAGAGAGAGAGAAATAACGGAATTATATCTATCATCTGAAGGTGACCCCTACGTTCTGCAACATTAAATTTATAAAATCATTTTTTTTAATAGTTGTGCTGTAATTATCGAAATGCTTTCTTAACAAAAGTTTTATGATTTTTTGCGAGCTATAAATTTCTAACATTAGGGTGCCACATTAGAGTGGTAGGAAATGAGATTTGGGGGGTAACTACCAGAACGGTACACTTGAGGTCAATGAACCTCAGAGCAAAAATATTGGCCTCCCCGAGACAAAAAAATTCGCTATATCAAAAGATCGGACTCTAAATACCTAAGATATAACGAAAAAACTAAAAAGGCGACCCCTACGTTCGGTCAAAAAAAAAATTATTTTTTTGAAATGTCCTTGGAACAATACTTTATATTCGCTGGTGTACGGTGCTCTTTTTTTTGTCCATGTAAGGTGATACGGTCTATTGTACAGGTACATCTTCGCTTAGAACATTTATACCATATGCAATACAAATGTTGTGTAATGCTGAGCAAACATTTGCAATTTTAGTTGCCTTTTCACGCTTATAATGAAGCTGACGAGCGCCGAGCAAACAGCGAAAGCGATTTTTAAAACACCAATGGTTCTTTCTATAATATTTCTTGCTTTGGCATGTTTATTGTTACAAACAGCCTCAGCACTCCCTTCTTGAGAAGAACGATATGGCGTCATCAGGTATGGCTCTAGTGGATAGCCTGCATCACCTGCATAAAAATCATATATTAGTACGTATATGTGGAGTATGAAAACAAAACGAAAAATTTCTTATTTGAAAGGTACTCAGGTCGACAACCAAGGTTTGCGAATCGTTTTTTTTCATATTCTGTTCTCATGATGATGCATTTTACCTAAAATCCAACTATTACGGTCACCACCATCATAACGTTCGCGCAAAATTTGTTTGGCGTGGCTCATATTCCAAATCAAGGAGTCATGTGCTGAGCCAGCATGTCGAGCATCCAAATACCTTATCCGCATTTTGTGATCGCAAATCTAAGTAAAACTTAAATTAGAATCTTAATTGCACAAAATAATTTCATTACTTACAATCATAGCATTTAAACTAAAAAATCCTTTACGGTTATAATAAATGCTTTGCTCCTCCTTCTTTGGTATAAATATCTTAATGTGGGTCCCATCTATGCATCCAATGACGCCTGGAAACCCTGTTTTTTTCAAAAAAAAGCTAGTTTTGCTTCGGCTCTCTCATCCTCGGTCATACTGAATGTTACCCAGCTTGGGCAGATAACTGTTTCCAAAACGTCAAGCATTTCTGTAAGAATTGTGCTTACAGATTGTTGAGCCAAACCGAGATGGAAGTCGTTTCCTACACTCAACTGGTATGACCCCTGTGCCAAAAAGCGTAAAGTTGTAGCCAACTTTATTGTGGTGGACACAGAAGTTGACCGAATACTTTTCTTCATTTTCGGCTCAATAGTATCAAGCAAGTATTTAAATGCTGCTTTATTGATGCGAAAATGGTTTTGAAACCTGTAGATAAATGACATATTTTATGAATGGCATGTTTCATGACCCAAAATATAAAAATTATAAAACTTACTTGATATGTGGTAGGTTAAATATATCTGACCTTTGCCTTATAATTTTTCTTTGTATACGAAGGCTTTTTTTCTGTTCTTCATCACTGGAACTTGAACTTTCATCAAGAAAATAATACATTTTACCAAACAAATAGAAGAAAATTTTCTATACTCGTTAGGGATTACACTTTTTGGTGGTAAAGTATCGATACGCAGGCGTCACTGGCCGCGACGTCTTACAAAGTACCAATTTTGCATTCATGTGACAACGCCGACGTCAACGAGTGACAACGACTCTGAGACGACGACGCCTTTGGCGACGACTTACAGAGTAGGGGTGATTTTTTGGGGTATCTTTTCGTTTCTATGGATATTGTCATTCTCAAGAGATTTGACTGTGATGTTATGTGAAGCTGGTGCATTCGAACAAACACATATGCCTGGCCGTTTTCATGCATTTGTATTGCAAAAAGGGTACCGTAACTTTGAATTGAATGAAGTATGCTAGTATATTATTTTGGTCTTTAGACTTAATACGTTTTTAATTTAATTCATTTAATTTTTATTCATTTTGTGGAATGCATGAAAAACAAGTATAATCCACTTCATAATGCTGGTGACACACAGGATTCAGTGTACTAGGGCCGTTTTGTTGGTTAGGTAGAATGTTGCTGGGAATATTCAACGGCCTTCTAAAGAAAGACTCAATGGCCAAACGGGTTGAATGCTCTCCCTAAATATGGTTGCTGTTCATGCGATTTTCAGTATTAGGAAACACCAATTTGTTGAATTGTAATATAATATAGCTTCCGGTTCTTTTGCTACGCCTTCAACTATCTTGGTGTAGTACACAGTGAATAGTAGGATTTACAGCTTTGTTCTTCTTTGGAACTTAGCTGCACAGTGATATAAGGTTATCATAGAAACCGAACACAGATGAAAGCACTGGCCTTTTGCTATCTATTTCCACTTCTGGAAAGACATCTAATGGTGCCAACGTATGTTAGTCCAATCGACGAAAGACGTTTAGCTGCGTCTAATGTTGTAAAGAAGATATGAGCAATAATAGTTCTGCCGCTGTTGGTGTAGCGATTAGCCGAAGTCATGAGCACATGGTTTGTCTGTCGTTGTTCTCCCTCCTCACCAGTGTACATTTTCCTTGCAACGGATATTTGGTTTTCGCATCGCACGCCCACCATACTTTTATGCCATGCTTTGTGGGCTTTGATGGGATGTATTGCGTGAACTTTGTGCGCCCACGGTATGAAAATAGCTGCTCATCGATGCTTTCGTAAGATACAATATTACTGGCAAGATTGTTACTCAAGAAGTTCCATATGGTGCGAATGGGTGCAGCGTTGTCGGGTTGTTGACGAAATGCGTGCGTACGACTATCGTCAAATCGAATACAGCGCATCAAATCGTCTATATGACATGGCTGCACGGAATATTGGAAGTGCATCAGTTTGCCTCATCAATCTTGAGTATTAGCAATCTATCAATCTACATAGTATTATGACTGACACCAAAGTATCTCAACAAAAGCATCAAGCTTAATACTTGTCATATCAACCCATATTCGTGGTGTGAAGTTTGCATGTTCAGCGTTCCATTTGCGTGTCACTTTTTCTCCATATAGATTTGTTTGTGCTACGATGATGAATGCAATATTCGGTGAAAAGAAAAGCTTGAACGCATCAAGCGGAGTGGGCAGGTTTATTTTTGGTCCACCTCTGAAACCCATGACGTTTTGCTGTCGGAATCTTACTGTAGCGGGTACTCCACTTGGTACCATCTTTTCCAAGCAAAAAAAAAACCGTCTGCAGCTTGAGTTAGTGCATTCTCACTTTCTTCTTCGGATTCTTCATCGCTGTTTAATATTTCATTTGCTTCAATTTTCAATTCATATTCAATGTTCGTGGCGTCAATTTCTGGCACAAAATCTGTGTTTTCACAGCTTTGTCTTCAAATAAACCTAGTTCTCTGCCTGCTTCTGTGTGAAGTGCGAAATCAAGCTGTAACGCTGATGATAGTTGTTGTTGGAAATTATCGGTAAGGCTGCCTATACGCAAGCGCATATTGTACACAAATTCTAGATCCTCTGCCATAATAATAGTAATACTTTTACTTTAGTTTCCGCACAAAAAAAATTATATTTCGGACTGTCGATGCTGTATGTTCAGCATTCAATAATAAACTAGCTGAACTCAAACCCAAAATCACAAACGAAAAAAGAAATAAGAGAAATATTAACAAAAAAAACTACCTGGAAGTAAACATCTGCATTGAATTCACAGAAAACAACCCAAAATATAAAAAAAAAGTTTGACATACATACAAAATACCTGGAAACAACAAGATGCATTGAATTCACAGAAAAACAGCCCAAACTAAAAAAAAAAACAAATTTGACATACATACAAAATACCTGGAAACAACAATCTGTATGTATTTGCAGAAAACTAACCCAAAATATATGTAATAATCATTTATTTCATACAAATTGTATAGGGGTCTGGCCAGGCATATGTGTTTATTCAAGGGGGACTTTTTTCTTTGGCAGTTTTCGTCGTGTTGGAATACAGGTATCTGCCTAAACTAGAAGTATGTTTAATTAACGCTCAATAATGAAATATGTCTGGCCAGAACTATGTGTTTGTCCAAGGGTTAATATTATTTTGTGTCTTCTTTTTTATTTGTCTTCTCCAAGCTAGTCTACGAAACAGGAACCCAGATAACTCATATCGTTTGATAATGCAATAAGGATGATATTTGGTTTTACCTTGTTCACCTTAGTTATGCAGATGGAGAGCCACGATTCAATGACACACATGTGGTTGTTAATTACTTTAGAAACGACTATACTGACAGTATCGTAAGAATACGTTTACAGGAGTAAAGTAGATCTGGAACGGGTTCAGATTTAATAAAAATAATTTTCGAATAGATTGATGATGGACGGCAGTAAACTAATTGGACTATACGAGGAGGATACAGATTTGACTTTTCTGGGTTTTAAAATCATTTCTAATTAGGCTTTCTAGTGTTTCGAATAGCTTTTCATAATAAAAAGTTTTCCGAACCAGCTGGAGTTAGATTTTCAATATATTTTAAATATGTGTTTCAAACCTCACGTTTAAGTGCTGACAACGACCATTTATTAGCTGAAGACAGGAAAGCTTTTGTTTTAGGATCGGGATATATTTTCACAACTCTAAGAACAACCACAATTATAATATCTGACAATCTTTATATACAGACAACAACGAACTAAATAATTAAGAAAGAAAACAACCACTAAAGATGGCGCATAGCCTAAATGATAATCACATGAAATTGACAAACTACAAAATGAATCAATGCACCATTTGAAATATTATTGCTGTGTTTGTGAAAAATATAATAGACAAAAAATGGTGCCAAAATATGATAGAATGAAACAATTGTATTTAGAGTAGATGTTATTGAGAATGTAGAATGGGTACCTGAAAAAGTGCGGAAAACTTGCTATAGTACTTTATCTAAGTGTTACAAAAGAAAAGGAAGTCAATGCAGTTTGGTGTTCCGATGCTATGGTACAATCCAGGTTTTTTTTTAAATTTATTTTATATATAAGTAATATATGTACAAAACATGTATTATACGAGTATATAAAATATATTATTTTTTTTGCATTTTCATATCTCTTAAGGTGAACATGTTAAATCACGTGCTATGTGTGTTTCAAAAGTTTTAAGGGAAGAAACAGATTTAAAAGAGGAGGCATGGTACTCGTTTATGTTCGTGCAGAGTAACCTAAACAACATACAGAGTTTATTCCAATAATAGTATTTATAAATGCTGCAGAGACAATTTGATACAATCCTACTTACGGGCCTTTTTCATATAAAAAACAAAATTTAGTTTCCATTAAAATTGAATTATTGTAATAGTAACGTAGTGAGAATAACAAAATGTACTTCGTACAATCATTAGGAATGTTTTACAATGAAGCCAAAGAGTATATATATTAAAAGAGAATTCGTTAACTCCGAATCTTAACTGTTCGAATGACGAGCTAGATAGGGGATTACTTGGGCATTGTTTTTGAGGGAAATTATATTTGGTTGGCGGGCATTATTCTCTGAAAAAGTCCCATTTTTGAAAAATTGTATTTGAGAGCGAAACTTGAAATCAACCAAAAAAGAAAAAATATATATGAATGAAATCAAGCAAAAAAGAAAAACAATTATGAATGGTTGGTGAGAAAGTGGGTGGGTGGGCGAGACGATGGCTATAAAGAGCCACAACAACAACCATTATCAAAACGTATGAAATAAATTGTGAAGCACCAGGCGCACAGAAAAAATCACACGACATTCGGTCGCCTGGTTTGCTTTTTTATTTGCTTCATTGTTTGAATGTACAATCGTACGTACATACATATGAAAAAAAAGAAAGCCAATAGAAGCCCACATGACAATTGTTCCGATTATGCGCGAAGGTCCGCGCAGTCGGGTTAAAATCAGATGTTTTATTTTCATTCGTCTCTTTGTTTTTTTGTGTACACTTGTTTTCATGCTCTCTAATTATTTGGTTCAGTAGACAAGTTACTCTCGTGAAGCATACGTGTGTGGAGTGTTGGTCTTTGCCGACCGTGACTGTAAACAAAACGAAAAACAGAGAACAAGAATTTCATTTCTCATAGGAACACTTGAATATGAAACACGAAAAACATCCGACTAGCTTCAGAAGTCGGATCCAAAAATGGAAGATTGGCGGATACGTAAACGGACATTTTTGCTGCCACAAACTAGGCGACGATGTGTCTTTTTTGGTATCACTTTCGGATCCTAAAACGGATGTTTCATCCGCCAACAGTCCGTTTTTTATTCGCTTTGGACACGTTTTCGGACTTCAATGTCAAGTGGGAGCCGTAAACGGTATGTATGTACGTACGTATGTGTGCTGTTGTACAAGTAGTGGCTGCGCAAGGAAATGCTCTGCTCGCACACACCAACACAAAGGCGTGTGTGTGTGCGCAGAGGAATGTGACACTCGTACAAAAGGACAGAAAATATGTAGAAATAGAAAATGTTTGAATATTCGTACATGCGAGTATGTTTATTTTGTTTTCGATTTGGTTTGTTTATTTTATGCGAGCCTGGTATTTTGATTTCTTCACAACATGAGGAAAGCGGTCTTTTGGGGCCTTTAGCGAAAAAAACACGCCATCCCCTACATACCCCCATTCCCTCTACCCACCAACAATATGAAAATCGTCATTAAATGGCATTTAACCCCCCCATCAACCCCAACTGTTTTTACACACAAAGGAAGTTTTTTGTTTGTATGTATGTATGCTTTCAAAAAATTTCTTTAAAATTTCAATTTAAACAACAACAACACAAACTCTTATTGACATGTATGTATGTACGTATTCAATAACATGTGACACCCTCCCCCAACTCCCCACCCCTCACATCTATCAATCAATACAAATTTTATATTTTTTGGTAGAAACTGAATTTTGACAACATGGAATTTCTGAAATCAATTTCAAGAAAGTTACAATTTTTCAATTTTGGCTTTTTTCTTCTTCTTCCCCCATAATCCTACATACATACATATATTTTTAATGAAGACACCATCTGTGTTTTCTTTTGGCCTAGTAATATTTGAATTTGTGTGTGTATGTGGTATGTATGTATGTATGTATGTATGTCAACAAACGTTTTCAAAAATTTTTTCAGCAACAACAACAATATTTGTGAAAATTTCTACAACTACAAACAATAACAACAACAAACCAAACTCGCAATGAAACGTATGTATGTACATATGTATGTTTGTATTCAAAAACCTGTTTTCCCTCCTCTTACTCCTCACCCCTCCCCTCACTCAAACAGAAATATTTTTTCAGCTTTTGAATTTTTTGCGGAAATTTGAAATATGCCAAAGGAAATTTCTAGAAATTTGCAAATTGAATAAAAGTATCATCTTTTTTTGCTTTGCGCCTGGTAATTTGAATTTCTAACGTATATGCAAAAACGTTTTTTTTATTAACTAATAAGGCAGAAAGAAAGAAAAATGAAACAAATTTCGTGGAAGTTTCTAGATTTCAAAACAACAACAACAGCATTTTGTATGGGTTCAACAACCTCTCTCCCCCCCCCCCCCCCCCCCCCCCCCCACACCTCACCTCATCACTATTAACTTAAAATTTTTCAATATTAGATTTATTTGTGGAAATTTGGCAACGTAGTAATTTCTAAAATGAAAAATTGATAATTTATAAATTTTTAGAAATTGGTTTCAGAAACTTCGTTGTTGCCAAATTTCAAATTTTCACAAATAATGAAAAATGTACCTTAATTGATAGAGCTAAGGGGTGAGGAGTTGGGCGAGGGGAAAGAAGTTGTTGAAAACATACATATCAATATGAGTTTCAACTGTTTTGTTTTGAAACCTAGAAACTTCCACAAAATTTGTTTCATTTTTCTTTCTTTCTGTCTTGTTTAATGAAAAAAACCTTTTTGCAAAGACGTTAGAAATTCAAATTACCAGGCGCAAAGCAAAAAAAGATGTGACTTTCATTCAATTTGCAAATTTCTAGAAATTTCCTTTGGCATATTTTAAATTTCCGCAAAAAATTCAAAACCTGAAAAAATATTCTTGTTTGATAGAGGAGAGGGATGAGGAGTAAGAGGAGGGAAAACAGGTTTTTGAATATAAACACACATACATACGTTTCATTGCGAGTTATGTTTGTTGTTGTTATTGTTTTGAACTGTAGAAGTTTTCGCAAATATTGTTGTTGCTGAAAAAATATTTGAAAACGTTTGTTGACATACATACATACCACATACACACACAAATTCAAATATTACTAGGCCAAAAGAAAAAACAGATGGTGTCTTCATTAAAAATACATGTATGTATGTATGATTATGGGGTAGGGGGGACAAAAAGAAGCAAAATTGAAAAATTGTAACTTTCTTGAAATTGATTTCAGAAATTCCATGTTGCCAAAATTCAGTTTCTACCAAAAAATATAAAATTTGTATTGATTGATAGATGTGAGGGGTGGGGAGTTGGGGAAGGGGGTCACATGTTATTGAATACATACATACATGTCAATAAGAGTTTGTGTTGTTGTTGTTTAAATTGAAATTTTTAAGAAATTTTTTGAAAGCATACATACATACAAACAAAAAACTTCCTTTGTGTGTAAAAACAGTTGGGGTTGATGGGGGTTAAATGCCATTTAATGACGATTTTCATGTTGTTGGTGGGTAGAGGGAATGGGGTATGTAGGGGATGGCGTGTTTTTTTCGGTAAAGGCCCCAAAAGACCGCTTTCCTCATGTTGTGAAGAAATCAAAATACCAGGCTCGCATAAAATAAACAAACCAAATCGAAAACAAAATAAACATACTCGCATGTACGAATATTCAAACATTTTCTATTTCTACATATTTTCTGTCCTTTTGTACGAGTGTCACATTCCTCTGCGCACACACACACGCCTTTGTGTTGGTGTGTGCGAGCAGAGCAATTTCCTTGCGCAGCCACTACTTGTACAACAGCACACATACGTACGTACATACATACCGTTTACGGCTTCTATTGGCTTTCTTTTTTTTGATATGTATGTACGTACGATTGTACATTCAAACAATGAAGCAAATAAAAAAGCAAACCAGGCGACCGAATGTCGTGTGATTTTTTCTGTGCGCCTGGTGCTTCACAATTTATTTCATACGTTTTGATAATGGTTGTTGTTGTGGCTCTTTATAGCCATCGTCTCGCCCACCCACCCACTTTCTCACCAACCATTCATAATTGTTTTTCTTTTTTGCTTGATTTCATTCATATATATTTTTTCTTTTTTGGTTGATTTCAAGTTTCGCTCTCAAATACAATTTTTCATAAATGGGACTTTTTCAGAGAATAATGCCCGCCAACCAAATATAATTTCCCTCAAAAACAATGCCCAAGTAATCCCCTATCTAGCTCGTCATTCGAACAGTTAAGATTCGGAGTTAACGAATTCTTTTTTAATATATATACTCTTTGGTCCGGGTCAAGTCAAGAGTTTTCTTTTAACCATAAGAAAAGAAAATTATGTGCGGGATTGTGTTTTAAATTACAACAAACATTCATGCTTACCTAATTCATGTCGTTTGGCGTGTAACACACCATCGTTAGATATATATCGAGCCATAAGCGCTAACCTATCGTAAGTGAAAAAATGCAAATTTTACAGGAGACGGTTTTTATTATTTATTTCAAACAACTTTATTAAAAATGCAAATGTTTTAATGCAAAAATTTAAGATTTCTACCTACTCATATAACTGTATCAAAAAACAAAAAAAAAAATCTGAACACATTTGCGATTGCTGCAGCAATTTGATGTGTGACTTACGATAAAATTGCTACACAATAAAATTTAAACAATCATTTACGATAAAATGCAAAAGCTTTTTTTTTGATGTTTTACTAACAATTTTGTCATTTTAAAAATACAAAACGATGAGGCTTGTCCTAACGATTATTTTTCAGCAATAAAATTTTTTTTCCAAAAATTTGACTTACGATAGGTTAGCGCTTATGGCTCGATATGTTCAATACATTGAAAACATTTGCGACCAAAATATAAAAGAATTGTCGAAAAAAAGTCGCTCAAAGTTAGTTTGAAAAAGGCAAACACAAAGTCGCAGGCCGTCTAAAAGGCTATTAGTTTCGACATAAGTCGCACAACGGTTACCCTGGTGGGATATTTATGAGGGTGGCTAGTGCTACGGTGCTGAGCCGTGAATTGATTTTAGTGGTTTCATGCTGTTGTTGTGCTCCCTTTGGTTTTGACGAGCATATATACTGTCATTGAAGTTGAAATACCCAACAGCTGAAGTATGGTACTATGTCCTGTTGAACTTGCACAAATACACAGCATAAATTTTTGAGTTGATTTGTTTTTTTATTTGCTAAAAATACATTTAAAATCACATCTCTTATCGTATTTACTAATGCTTGTTTATACCTAACAAGTAGGAGAGTATAACTTTATTTAACTTAAAGTCTTTGTTTTTTTATTACTTCACAATGCCACAATTTTAATATTATTTAATTTTTGCAAGAGCTTGAGCAAACAATCATAAAATTATAATGCTGTGTGACGTTTTGTCAAAATGCAAGTATTCCAGTGTCGTTGGAACTAAGTTATAAGAATATACTCAATATGGTTATCAAAAAGGTTGCCGATATTTTCTCTTTAATTCAGACCTCGACCGATCATCT
Source organism: Hydrotaea diabolus (assembly GCA_963513945.1). Lineage (NCBI taxonomy): Eukaryota > Metazoa > Arthropoda > Insecta > Diptera > Muscidae > Hydrotaea > Hydrotaea diabolus. The sequence goes on along the minus strand of OY740721.1, from coordinate 10,448,319 downwards.
AAACTATTTTACCTTGAGGTTACTTTTACAAAAAAAATTTTACAATTAAGAGTAGGTTGGTAGGAAAAGTTAGTCAGAAAACTAAACGTCTCTCTCGGACAAGCGGCAGGGTCGAATAAATTCCAGCCAAGAGGCATAATTTTCGACCACTTTTTGTAGCATTTGACTCCGTGTGTCAGCAATAACGCTCCGAATATTCTCTTCCTAAGGGTCAATCATGTCAGGCTTATCTGCGTCGATAAGCGACTTCACATAACCCTACAATAAATAGCCCAGCTGTGTTAAATCCCACGATTTTGGAGGCAACAGGCCCACGACGCAAGATAATGCGCATCCTTTAATAAACTGCTTGTTAAGTTGGCCGTATGGCATGTAGTACGGTCTTGTTGAAACCAAAGGTTGTCCACATCCTCCAATTCAAGTACGAAAAAGTCATTAATCATGGCGCTATAGCGTTCCCCATTGACTGTCACATTATGGCCGGCTTCATTTTTGATGCAATATAGACCAATGATTCTCTCTGCCTACATAGCACACCAAACAGTGATTTATTGAGGATGTAACGGCGTTTCAGCAATTGCTTGTGGATTTATATTACTCCAAATACGACAATTTTGGTTACTAACGTACCCATTCAAACAAAAGTGATCTACAGCGCTGAAAAAAATTGTTTTGTAAAAATCAGGATTCACCACGATTTGCAATCGTGGTTTTGAAGTAAGCTACTTCATTATGAAATGGCAAAACAAACTGAGCATAAATCAAGTGACTACTGTCAAAAAGACCAACTCCGAAAAAAGTGTGGCCAGATTGAAAACCACACTTTTTAACAAAAAAAACACCCTTAGGAAACGTTGGCATCGAAAAAGTTTGCAATAAAAAAATATTAATATATTCACTGTTATTTTCCTGGTGCTGGAAACACCGACCTAAATAGAAATACATATAAAGGAGATTTTCGTAAAATTCTCAGTACAACTGGTAATTATATATTTTGTGGAGATTTTACAGCGGGCACCGAAATTGGGTCTGTGATAGAGATAAAGAATGAGATTTAATCTCATACCCATCTTCTCCGAAATATATTCCAACTAGCGGAAGATCAAGACCATCTACATTAGATATTTTATTAAGTAATATTTATTGAACGATTGAACTCTGACCATTTGTCTGACGATTTAAGTCCATTGAACTTTAACAAGGCAGACCGGAGAAAATAAGAATCAGTTTTACGAAACTCCCTCACCCGGAATGGGACTTATAATAATAACATTAAAAACAATACTGAACTCGATAAACAAATTAAAAATTTCAGTAATACCCTTCATATCTTCGTACGCCATTCTGTTCTGATCAGGAATTTCTATAGAAAGAGTGGTCTAGACACAGACAAACGAGTGATGAGACAGATATACACACATTTTGGTGCCGATATTTTGTAAACTGTTATTTTAAAAGTTCAACCTACAGAATGCGAATTTGCAATCGGTTTTTGCCAAACAGTAGCTCGTTTCTGTAACTCGCACCGATCGCAGTTACCAACTGAAATTACCGATCACTCTGACGTCATTCTCACCTTCACTGTTTCTGTAAACAAAATTGCCGATTCCTATTCCATTCACTCGTTCCAAATCGGTAATATGACAATTGTTCCGATTCTAATTCAGTAGGAATCGCTTAAAAAGTGTTTCTGTAAGAAAAGTGACTCAACTTGAAATCGGTAATGTCTGACTGATTTTAAGCTAAGAGAAAACTCTGCCGATTGCTGTTGCAGTTATGAGAAAGCAAGTATCCAAATATAACATTTTAAACCAAATACAATTTTATTAATGTTATTTTACACAAATAAGTATTTTATAAAAAAATATGTTTTAATTGTGTTACGGCGGTTTAATTGTATTTAAAAATAGGTAGCAAAACATAAACATTTAAGATGGCATTGTGTTGAAATTTACTACAATTTATGAACCGGTTTCAACGAAATCGGTATGGTAATACAAAGCCACCGAGTGCAAATGTTTGTTTACTTGCAATGTACATCACGAACTGTCAGCTTATTTAATTCCTCCTATTTTTATTTGTTTGCATATTTTTAACAAAACGAGTGAGAAGGTGAGTAAATTTTTACCGATTACAACGTACAGAAACAGCAGTTATCACGAAATCGGTAATTATCAATCTAGTCGGTGTGACGTCACATAAATCGGTAACTTACCGATTTATTTACAGAAACGAGCTACAGCTAACGTTTATATGTAAAAGTTGGGGTGTTGCAAGTCTGACAACACATTTTTTCAGTGAAAATCCGACTCATTTAGTGACATTTACATATAAATAAAAAAAATAAATTACACAGTGCAACAACCAAACTGCGAATGGGATGAAACCAATTCCAAATGAATGTTGACATTATCCATAACAAAATCTTTAATTGTTTGTTTAGTTCAGTGAGGATTTTTTTACACGCGTTTAAAGTTGATTGTGATGATTTTGGAACGTCTGCTTATTTATTTTTATTATCCTGGAAAGTTGTGGTATCTAACTGTTTTTGGAATCGAGGATCTTATTTCTGATATTATGATATTACATTTTGTTATAATTTTTTACCTAACATAGAATCTAGTTTCTTTCTATTGCACCTATTTTCCATGGTTAAAGCTACTTGGAGAAAACGCCATCTTAGTGGTTGTTTTTTTTTACTAAATTGTTTGGTTCGTTGTTGTCAGTATATGTGACACGCAAAATAGAAAGGGACCTAAGGGTAAAAACCAGTTTTGTTCAGGAGAGCCATTTTAAAGATTTAAATACGTGTATCTTTGGTGTAGAATCGTCGACTTCACTTTCATAAAACGCACATATCTCTGGGAGGGAACACTTTTGGGGCATGGGATCGGTCTCATTCGATGCTCAGATGTTGTCCACATCAAAGATGAAAATTGATTTTTTTTACCCTTAGGTCCATTTCTCTATGCGCTGGCACATCTATAGATTGACTTGGCCAATAATTGTGGTGGTTCTTAGAGTTGTGTTACGCATTTAGTCAGATTGTCCTTTCTTTCGGATGTGTAAAAATCTGTTACTGTACGCTTACTTAGTTTTATTGGCCTACGGTCTTGTTTTTTGTAGACATTCTTTAAGGGTTCAAATCTTATGCCTGAAACAGTGTTTACCCGTTAATTTTTTATCCTACCGTCGAATGTCTATTGTTTGTATATTTCCATGTTTTTAATACGTTTAACTGTCTTCCTGTGTGTTGTATATGCAAAAATTACTGCAATACACCATTTTTAATATAAAAGTCTTCAAGAAGTAGCACCGTTGACACTAAAAACACTAAGAAACTACAACTTTCGAGGATAATATATATATATATATATATATATATATATATATATATATATATATATATATATATATATATATATATATATATATATATATATATATATATATATATATATATATATATATATATATATATATATATATATATATATATATATATATATATATATATATATATATATATATATATATATATATATATATATAGGCATTATGTTATCAAATTTTCAATGATATTTTCTTGCTAGACAGCGTTCCAAAATCACCAACATCAAATGCGTGTACAAAAAAATCTCGCAAAGAGCTAAAGAAAACCCTTGAAGGTTTTGTTATGGATAATGCCAACATTCATTTGCAATAAGGAAAACGGTCCAAATGGTTTTGCAAGTAATGAACTTTGATGCTCATGTTGCATCGAAGCTTACGAAAAATAGTCAGCATGTTCTTACCTAAGTTTTTATAGTTTGAAGCCTTCTTGATTCCAATATAAGCATTGTATAATTTCTATATTAACTCATTCATGGTTTTTCTATTCTGACTTGTCATGTGTTCACCACATACGTAACAAAATTGCTTGGGATGATTTACCAAATTTTGCGGCTAGGTGACATATTTGAAAATTAGCTCTCAATCACTAACAGTTTGAATTAGGAAGATGCGATTACTTTCTTGCAATCCCTTATCATAAATATAAAATAAGATAAAAATATTTATTCTATCCGTTACAGAATTGACAATTATGTGAGCACACGCTTGGTACGTATATATCAGAAAAGCATATGATTTTTTTAAATAAATAGTAGGATAAATTGAAAATTTAAATATTTCTGTTACTCAAAAATAAAAGCCGGTATGGTTTTCAGTTCTGACATCAGGGTTTAAAGTTTATTAAAAGTTACTTGACGGGCAGATCATTTCTTTACTTGTAGACAATGAATTATGAAATTAGATGTGAGGTCCCCCAAGGTACGGTGTTAGGACCAATCTTATTAGATATTTTCCTGTGTGATTTGCTCTGCTGACACCAAGCAAATATGCCGCGAATGCAGACGACGTTAGTATCTTTATCTAACGTAAATTAGGTCTCTATATTGTGACCAATTTACATTGTGCGCTTAATCTGTAAGTTAAATACAATGTTAAATGGGCGATTAAACATAAATATGACAAATCTTAATATATTTTTTCCACCAGAAAAAGAAAGAATTGTTTTTTTCTCTTTCTAATATAGTAATAAATGGTACGTATTAGCTTATCTTGTCAACAGAATTTCCAAGTCGGTGTCAAGTCGAAGCTCCGACGTAGCCAATTGAGATCGCTGAAAAGCCTAATAGCTAAAGATTGGTTCTCGAAATGGTAAGCTGTTCAGAAGACCAGTTATGAGTCGCACACTCTCATCTATAGCATCCATATTAACCTATTATCTACTAGCCCGCCGTTTACGAAAAGTTGCCCAAAGTCGCGATGGATACATCATGGCCCAAAATTGCATTCAATAAAACGCTGTGTTTGAGCTACACTTGTTTGTCATTGGGAATAAATTTGAATTATTCTCAAACGTTCTTCAACCGTAAATCTTTTCTCAGAGTTTTGTAGGGTAAAATGATGTCCAGTGATACTATAATATGAGTAATAAACCACTAAAATAATGAAGAGCAAAGTCTTGTTTAGAGTTATTTTTCATCAAATACAGATAAATGTAAACATTTGAAAGAAAAATAGTGTACGGAATGGGGCATTTAGGAAAAAGGTTTGCACATTGTGTACAGTATTAAATAATCAGAAGAGGCTGTATTGTTAACTATAAAAATGAACGTTTAGCCACCGTAAGTAAAAGGACCCATATGACCAGGTCTCTCTTTCTTGGGTAAGAAGTCCTTTCCTAAATTTTAACTGCCCGTTTACGTGTCTAGAGTATTTAAGGGCCAGTTACCCCATGAACCATTCGCCTACCGCCATCAATCTTTTTGCTTTGAAGACCGTCATATGTTTGATATGAATATCAATCGGGATAGTATGTAGTACTACTTTCACTGCCTTAGTATAAGTTGTGCAGATTGCTTCGCTGCTTTTTTAAGTTGTTTTTTGTTCTCCTCTTAGTTATAAATGTCCACCAAACTATTGCCACGTATGTTAGAGCTATTACCTTGTATAGGACGAGTATATCATCTTAGGCCTAAGGTCATATAGATCCCATTCATCTCCTGTATGCTTATCAACATTTCCACTCTGTTTTTTACGTGGTCTTCATACAAGTTTGTCAACAAGAATCACTCCAACGTACTTATTTCACTTAGTGAACGGTATAATTCATAAAATCTCCGATCGGGTCTTACTGTTTAAAGCCGGATAGATTTTGTTTTAATAGAGAATCATTAACAAAGCATAGCGCGGAAACTTACTCGTAAATGTGCCTGCATAGAAATTTACTACTATAGCATTATCCCATAAAGGAGAATCAGGCAACTGTGCACGATACAATTCTTATACTCTCAGACCGGTAACAACTGTTAAATGACGGCCCCATATAGCTTTGACTTAGAACCTAAACTCTGCTCTTAAAGTCACCAACATTGTCGTGGAGGAAAAGCCGCGGCTGAAAAACTTTAGATTGCCTTAGCCGGATTTAAGCCTAATTGACATATGTATGTGATTATTATACACACTGACCATCATTTTTGAACCAAAAATTTGGAATTTTCAATTTAATTATTTTTGTCGTTTTTTATAATGTACTCGTAAAGACATAGTGAAACATTCGTAAGTTCGGCCGGGGTGAAGCAGTAAAACTTTCCATCATGGATAGTGTTGTAGTATGGCATTGGAGCATATGGTTGTTAATGTTTATTCTTGACTGAACCACATTTTTGGGGCCCAGTGTACCGTTCTGAGTAAACATATGTTCGAAGGGACTTCATTCTTGGTACTTTTGGCCTATGGGCCAACTCGAATTGGATTTGAAAACTGGATTTGAAAAATTGATTATTACTTTTTCGAGGATAACTTATTTCTCTTTTGCCCGATCAATACCAATCGATTTCGACTATAAGACATACATCTATAAAGTTCGAAGACTCTAACTCTCGTACTTTCAACAGACGGGCACAGATAGCTCGTATTAGAATTTTATGACGATCAATAATCCTAAGAAACACAAAAAAAGGTAAAAACAAGGGTCAAATAAGAATCCAAATAATAATATATTTACTTTATGTGGTCGTTGATTAGTATTTCGAGGATTTACAAACGGAGTGACAAACTTGTCCACTCCAATTCTGTGGTGGATTATAAAAATATATTAGTTTATAATATGGCGTTTACACTACAGTCATTTTTCGCAATTCGGGCTCACATTCGTTATTCAACCCCAACCACATTTATAATTACGTAGTTCACCCTACAAAACTCTGAGAGCGAATTACGTTCTTTGATAGTAATGCGTTATAAATTACCTTCTGAATTTCAAACAAATCAATACCTTCTCTAATTTCAATCGAAAGCTGCTGCCAAAATAAAAATTTAAACATTAACAACAAAGAGAAAACTAAATAAGCTCCACTTTAAAAATTACAATCACAGGATTTGTAATAATAATATAAACATTTTTTTGGAATACTGCAGCAAAGCAACTGAAAAATCAAATTAAGTACGTGTAGTGTAAACAGAGTAATTCAAGTAATTAAATCAGAGAGCGAATTAGGTACTTTGCGATGTAGTGCAGAAATGGTATAAATAAAGTGTAGAAATGGCATAAAACGGCATCATGGTTCCAAGAATGTATTTCGGGTTATAAATCACCCAACATTTGTCAGTCCTGACGAATTATCGGCTAAGATAAGGTTTGCTTTTAGTCTACTTTTTACCTAGTTAATTCTGTTGTATATACAAAACTTGGTGCTGCCAGATACAAAAAAATACATGTTTAATAAGACTATTAGCTATGAAATTCAACTTACATTTTAATATCGAAGTAAACCGCAAAAAATAATTGATTGCTATTAAACAGCTGTTTACTTAATGCAGATACTGTCGTCGGTCACCATAAAATTGTAGTATGCATTAGTGAATTTTTATTGCACATTAACGCTGTCGTTTGGCTAGGTTATTAGGCTCCCTAATGGGTATCGTTTGTTTTCTCTCTTCTCTTTATCTCATATTATAACATCAACAACATCGACTGCGTGGCTGCTTTCATTGCAGTGTTGTGCCAATGCTGTTGAGTGCTTTTTCTTTTTGATGTCTGTTTCATTTTCTAATATGCATGTGCCTAAGCTTCGTTTCGTTGTTGATATAGGCTACCTCACGGTTCGTCAGTTTTTCCAGTGTATTTGATTTCGTAAAACGATGCTTTGTTCTGTTTTGGTAATTTTGTTTGTTTGTGCAAAGAGCGATGACATTGTTTGATTTGGTTTATTCGCTAATTTCGTTTCTTAATTTTCTAGTATTTTTTTGATTTGTTTATTGTCAGTCAGATTTTGTATGTATAAGAGACCGATGAGTTTGAAGTTGTCAGAAGTGATGGTTTTGTAATTTTCCTGTGAAAATTATTTTTTGCCTTGTACATATATCAGGTTTTGTATTATTGTATGTGGGTAACTGTGAGATTATTTTCTATTTTTGTTATGTTTTTTGTCTAAATTGTGTATTGCTTAGTAAAGAGAGCTCTGTTTTTTAGGTCGTTTGCTGTGTTGAATTATTATTTAAGAGGTTGAGCAGAGTAGAAATTTATTATTCCACCAGACAGAATTTCTTTGGCGTACCAATCGGTTATTATTTTGTTGTTTTTTTATTTACACCGATGTTTTTTCATTTCACCACTACACTACAAAATGATTACTCATAACTCTGTAAAATATTATAATAAATTATTGACTTAAAGGCGATTTAGCCCTGTCCGTCCATCCGTGTCTGTTGAAAGCACGAAAGCGCCTAGCATGATGACGGCTAAACTTCATAAACTGTTTCTGATTGTATAAATAGTCGAAAACGTCCTAGGGGAAAAAGTTTCTCTTTAAGGGACTAAGGTACAAATCGTAAATTTTTGTGGACGGGCAATGGTTAAAAAGGGTCTTACTAATACCTCAAAAAAGGCATTGCTGCTGGACGTTTTGATTCTTGTTACCCACAAATAATTGAAGGTAGTTAATAGTATTTAATGCGGACATACATACGTGTATTCAAATTTAATCAAAAACTGCTCCTAAAATAAATATTTTTTTATTTTGAAGCTGATATTAGGCTTGGACGTATGACCAAAGGGGCCCACTAAACGCAAATTTTTTCGCGCTTTATGGTTGAAGTATTGACTTGTGTATATGAGGTTCTGCTATTTTAAACTTTACGGCGTTTTTACTTGTCTTGGTTTAAATAAAAATATGTATACTTCACATATATACATCAACAATTCATTTATACGTATAGTAAATATAGAAACAAGTAAAAACGTCGTTAAGCTCGGCCAGACCGAACCTTGTATATCCTTTTCCGCCCCTTCCCAACAAAATCGCAAAATGTATTGCTCGTTCATTTTGACCATGTGGTACGTTATTGAGCCACATAAGCCAAAAGGATTAACAACTATGCCATTTTTACATCATCTTAGAATTTTACGACGATCATAATAAACTCATCTACTTTATAGTGTCTCCGATTAATATTTCGTGGTGTTCCAATCAGAATGATAAATTTAATGTGGCCTACTATATTATATCCTGAAATTCTAAATGAGCGGAAACGCCGATTAAAACAGGTCTATCGAACCCTTGATTTTAAATTTACCCAGATTTTAGAAATAATGTCACAGTTAGATTTGTTAGAAAATTTCATTATTTTTTACATATTTGCATTTTTTGCTCATATGGCCTTTTTTAAATTGCTTAAATATTCCGTCCCCAAATTGAGCAAAATTTCAAAAATAAGTATATTTTTGACCACGTGCAAAAATTTCATTCTTATTTTCTACCGACCCAACCATATGTCCATGCAGATGCCGTTTATCGGGCTTCGATACCATTTATATGGTTTTGGGACCCTTACTGTCTGCAAAATAGGTCACATGTTCCAGATTCAAACTGTTCCAATTAAAAATGGTGCTATAGAACGGTTGTATGTAAAAGTGGGAGGGCAATTGTCCAGGAGCTATATCAACACGTGGACAAATTTCATAAAGATTTGATGTTATATGTGACTTCTATAGCTGAAGACATGAAATCGGTTGAACGTACATATGTCTGATAGCTATATCTAAATCTAAACCAATTTTCTTAAATTTCAATAGAGCAAGTCCTAAGTCCAAAAACTAACTAGTGCGAAATTTATCAGGATTGGATGTTGTGTGTGCCTTATATACATAGCTAAAAACGTAGATCCAGCTACACAATGTGTGGGAGATAAATATACATCTACTTAAATCTCACTTTTACGCACTAAAAATTTATTACACTTTAGATTTACTCTTGAAGAGTTCCGAAACACTGACCATGGTTTTCCATGCCAACATTTTTTAGCTATTTTATAAAAAAAATCTAATTTTTTACTTACCCTTTGCAGTTAAACTAAAATTTTTTGAAAAATAAAGTACAAATGTACTTTAGTACATTTCACTTAACTCCTGTTCAATACATAATATAAATACGTAGTACTACAATAGAATGTTAAATAATTTATATAACTTTCACGGATGGACTTGAACTACATAAAAGGATGTTTTATATTTTTGAGTGAACATTTCTTAAATGACTTATTTATATAAAAGTAGCGGACACGACGAACTTTCGACTCGCTCCAATTTAACGCCTTCAGGTTAACTACAGAGTGATAATAAAACATAGATAGTTCAAATTTTAATTTGATTTATATGTATTGAATTGAAATCAGTAGGGAGCGATATGATACACAATGTTTTTGATTTGTTTTCCGGCGCAAAACAAACAACGCATACGGTTTCCCAACACGCAAACAGGCAAAGTACACCTGACCGTGCGAAAAACAGGGAAATTCGAGATTAATCTCACAGACTTCCACTGGTTGGCTTTGGTATTTATTGGTTGTTATCTCAAAAGCCTATCGAACGGGGTACTGAATCCGCTAGAATTGGAATGGAAGATTAGTTGGAATAATCCGAATTCGTGCGATAAGGACTTTCTCTCCTTTAAATTTTCCCTTGATGAATGTTGCGTGAATTTCGTTCCACAAAGCAACTCTCATCCTCGTGAATACTTTCAACTTCTTCACATGCCGCTACAAAGACGACGACATCGGACATGCATTAAGTTCTTCGGCAGCAGTAGATTCCAGAATGACGGAAAGCGTTTGACGAAAATATCCAAAGAGAAATATTATAGCCACACCGAACTGTCTCGAATCACCTCATAAATACTTCATCGTTTGGTCAACTGCCTCCATTCATGGTGAATTTGCTTTATCACACAATTTCGCTGTTGCCGAATTCTTGGTTACTGTGGACGTTGGCTTGTCTTCCGTGAGAAGATTTATTGTCAGCTTCAAAGCGGAATGTGCAGTATGAACGCCATCTAACAATGTGGTAGATATTTCAGACGATGCAGCAGCCAACCAAACTGAGATCTTGAACTAAACGACGAATGTCTTGCCTGCGCCACCGGCATAATCGAGAAAGTAAATGCCTCCCGTTTCATCTAGAGTGGATCCCCAATGTGTATTGTTTTCGAGCACATTCAAACGTTGGCAAAACCTCCGAAATGTGTCGCATAGCACATAGTCCCACTTTACGCAGGGAATCAAAGGATGTTGGGCCCTTTAATGTTCACCAAAAGCAAGCGAAAATAAAAGCATTCATCTTGCGTGGTTGAAGCCACCAGCAGCATCATCTTTTTTCCGGCGTTGACACCTTTTAGATCCAGGGTTCCATATATGAGATCGGGGCATGTTCGAATAGAGTAAAGTCATTGCGAACGGAGCACTTTGGCATGTCGAAAAGAAATTTGTCAACGTTGTCGATGTTGATCATTCTGCTCTTTGAGCTGCATTTGCATCGGTAATGTAGACGCAATGTTCATTCTCCAAGTAAACGGCGAAATGTACTACAGTAAGATGACGTTCATGAGTCGAAAATAAAAGCATCCGCCAAAGTGTCTCGGTACAACTCAAGTACCGTATAAGCTGAAATTTCGTCACCTCGTCGTTTGCATTCGGTTTGACAATTCCCAATACCGTCATGTCGCTCCCTTTGTTCTCATATTCCCAAACCTTTTTGATGGAGTTGCTGTACTCAACATTGCAGTGTTTCCTTTCACTTTCATCACGATTGATCTGCAGTTGTCATCTGGAGAGCGACGCCGATGCAATGGATATCCGTTGATTCCACTGATTGTGTCATTCACCAACAGACGTTGAAAATGCTTAGAACAATCTCCGTTTGCAATGCACGGCGTGTCTAGGTTGTAGACTCCACAAGGGCCATCAATAATGTTCGTTGTCACAACGGAGTATAGCTCTGCATCAGGTATTTCGGCAGAAATGATTGAATTAGCAGGATCTGGTTGGATCGTGCCGAACATCCAAAGCAGAATGTGCGCATGTGATACACCACATGCGTACGTCATTGCATCCTGAGCGTACTTATGCTTGTGGCGAAGGCTTCAAACGTAGGGTGCAGCAAGATGGCGCCACGCAAATGGATGTAATGGTCTCATCGTAACTTCGACAGATTAAAACAAATAAAATTAAGACGCTCCATTTCGCCCTTGACGTACATGTCCCAGCAGTACTACTGAATCAACCGGCGATATCTTAACTGATGATTGTCAACATCAAGCCGAATCATCAATCGAAACGCATTAAACTTCATTGAGCTGACCCTGTTATACGTTTGTTTTCCTAAGTATGAATTTGAACGCAGTTGAGAATGAAAAAGGAGTGATGACTTGAAAATAAACCTGTCGTTGCATTTACCAACTTTATATTAAAGTGATATTTATCCTTTCCACGACAGAACATAACGGGTATTAAAGCGCATAATATGACCGATTTGTCTCGTACAGCGTTGCTATTGTCCACCAACCATTAAGAACAATATCGCGTGATTCCATATTCTCGTCAATCGCCACTGCGACTTCATTTCTAGTGGGAGTATTGAATTGTCTTACATGGCCTCCAGCGGGTCTTTTGTCCGCACCGATAATGATTTTGTACTCGCCTGAATGCATTGTATCCAATGTAGCTTTAAACAATCTGACCAATTGATTATGCTCAAGCAGAAGATTTTACAATTGTAAGGTCATTGTGGAAAATTTTCTTGCACTGAGAAAATTTTTTATATTTCAAGAAAAACTTAACTACATAGGGAAAAAACTACAAACTTAATTTTAGTATGGATTGAACTTTAAATTTCAGACCTCTTTATTATGAGTGTAAAAAAGCTAGGACTGTTTAAAAAATTTGTCAGTTTATGTGGAGATAGAAATACTTTCTATAATTATTTAAGCAACTCATTGAAAAGTATTTCTTTGCAAAAAATTAAAGAAGGCACTTTTAATGGACCGCAGAAAGGCGAAACTCATTAAGAATTTAAATTTCGACTCCTTTGCCATCTGATGAAATTTCATTCAAGATTATACGAGTATATATTATCAACTTTCTTAAATGCAATAAAATATAGTATTATAAAAAAATAAATGACGTTTGGCAAACAAAATATGCAAATATTGGTATAAAAAAAGTATTTCTCAATTGTATTTATTCTTCTAAGCTATTTTTCAATTTATATTATTTTACACCAGGGAACTTACTACGTAATTGGAATTCGTGTAATACTCGCACTTGCCGGAAATTCGGAATTTATTTTTGATTTCGTTAAATTTCTAAGTATGTATCTCGTTCTTATTCGATTGATTTAGACCTCAAACACGTTGAGTCATACACAAAATTATTTAATCCTTTAGCTCTTGATTTGGCTTATTGACGAACACTTTTGCTTTTAAATATCCCCAATGAAATAATTCCAACGGTGTCAAATGACATCATGGCGGCTAAATAACGTTAATACGACGTTAGATAACTCGGCCATTGAATTTCTCGCGAGAAAGAGTCATTGTTTCGTCGGATGTGTGGTATGTGGCACCATCCTCTTAGAACCATATATCGTCCAGATCCATATACTTAATTTCTGGTCACAATAAATCCGTTACCATCTCGCAATAGCGAACACCATACATAAATCAAGGTTGTCAGCTCTTTTGCCACACTATCACAGGTGTTGTCACATTTCCTACAGGTTTGCTTTAGGGAAATTTGCTCGCAATTCTTTCCCGTCATCCGGATATCTACTGGTACCGATGAACTTAATGCATGCCTGAAATGGTCGTAATTTTGGCGGCATGTCATGAAAGTGGAATTCGGCAGAAACTTGAGAACCGTTTTTCGGTACGACTCATCGGCTCTTGAATTCTCGAGACTATTGATGTTTCCACTGGATTGATATTGTTCCCGGCAAGTTTTCGACAGTTCACATAGTGGAAAGTGGAACTTATCACCAAAGTATTCCCGACATCGCACAAAATTATAAGAATCTAGATTGGATTAGCTTAAATTTGAATAGTCAAATCGAGTCGTACAAATCCGTTGCCAGCGTTACTCTGCCTTATTAACAGCTAACGGTGGGATTGATCATAATCATGTTGCGGAATCTGAATCATCCGACATTGTGCAACGGTCCGTCAAGAAACTGATTAACAATGTAATTGAAGCGACGATCATCAAGGACAAGAAGAGTGAAGAGGAAGTCATTATCACACGAATTCTGATTATTCCAACCAAATGGATTCAGTTCCCCGTTCCATTGGCTTTTGCGATTACAGTCAATAAATCCCAAGGCCAATCGTTGAAGGTCTTTGGGACTAGTCTTAAATTTCCCTTTTTTTCTCACGGTCAGCAATTATTTTGCCAGTTCGCGTGTTGAGAAGCCGCCTTCATCATTTTTGTTTTTGCGTCTGAAAACAAATCAGAAAACATTGATTATCATGTCGCTCTCTACATATTTTGATTCCATTCAAATAAATCGCATTGACATTTGGACTATCTGTATATTAATCTGACTGTAGTTTATCTGAAGGCGTTAAATTTGGGTCGCCGTTTACGCTAGTATAAAAGTAAAACAACGCAAGATTAAAGGTACGCTAGCCTCCTGATTGGATAATGTATTTAAATTAAATGATTTTTTTTAAATTTATAAATTCTCGAGAGCAGATGTATAGGTACATCATTTTGTCAAATGCAAAAAGCAATGAAAGTACTTTTGGGTGCAACACAATGTGGCGTAAAATATAAAGACAATTTACAACTATATGTTAGTATGAAGAATCAGTTCACTTATTGCAATGACGATGTCGTACATGCAGATTGTATTTGTACCATGTTGGTGACCAGTCCCATGTTGTATGGGAGTAGCCTTTTGGTTACGAGGTCTGATCGGAGACATAAATCTGGTACCACGGGTAGTCAGGAGCCCCAAGAACTGTTGTTCTGGCCTGACTAGAAGGTCAGGCCTTCTAGTTATGCCAGACTAGAAGCTCCATAATATCCAATATTATGGAGCTTTAGTAGCAATGGCTCATCCTGCACTATTTTGGAGCGGCTGAACCTTAACTCGGGAGGGCCTACACAAAAACATGAACATGGGCACTATTTAAAAACTTGGACCGATGCTGTTAAGTTTCGCTTAAGGTTATTTTTGGCTGCTTATAAAGTAACATTCCAAGTGCACTACAAGTACGGTCGTACTTATAGTTAATAATATAATTCGGGATGGAACTGTGTAAGGGCTATTAAAAACACGGAAAAATTTTATCAGGTTTACTTATATGAGTCATACAAAGCGATATGCTTAACTTTATAAGGGTCGGATATCTTGAAACTTTGTGCGAGGGTTTTAAAAATATAAACAAATACATTCCAGTTTCACTAAAGTTTATTATTGGTCGTTCAGAATCATTCAAAATTTGAGCACCATCGGTTTTAATTTATGGCTTTTTTAGCTAAAGGAACTCACACTTTACCAAAGTTAGCATTAAGTGAAATTTGGTCAGAATAGATGTTAACACTTGGCTTTCAGTTGCAGATTCTCAATTTGGAATTCCCATTTTACACCCTCTATCATAAGATAGATGGTATATCCTGTTTGCAACCAACCGAAATAATGGTCGGAGACCCCTAAGATTATCTTGCCATACTACAACCGATTCCGAATTTCGCACATAGCATAACGAGCACATATCACTGTAAAAAGTGAACTATATCAGTCCATGTTTTCCAATAGCTCGAACATAAAGTTCTCTCCCGACATGAGGTCCTTCAGCTCTAAAGGGCACCAATTACACGATATATCGCCCAAATTTTGCATGGTGTGCTATAAGCGACAATTTAGTAACTGTGGTGAAACTGGACCACATATGTCTCTATTTTTCTGTAGCCACAACACAAAGTTCCTTCCTGATCCGCTTCCTACCAAATTTCGCATGGAGCGTTACGAGCAACAAGCACTCATGCCCTGTAACAATGGACCACATCAGTAAATGTTTCGAATAGCCTCCACACAATGGTCCTTTTCGATTCGAGGTCAAGTAGACGCCACAAATTGAACACCATCACTTTCAAATTCTGTATGGTACGCTCAAGTTTCAAACAAATATGCTTATCCTGTGTAAAGCACAGTGGGGAAGCGCATCTCATAGTCGGTCACAACCTAGTATAAAAGCTGAGGGTGGTCGTTGCTGAATATATTACATTCTGCACTTCTGAAAGTCCAGAAAATGAAACTTAATATTGGTTTTAAGAACACCTTAGACGGGCTTTACATTTGTATCATGTATCATGTTTGAATTTGTGACTAAATGTCATTGCTTTTCGTAAAATCAGTTGAACATACATGTGGAAGCTATATCTTAATCTGAACTGAATTTTTCCAGTAAGAACTAACTTATGCTAAATTTCTGCAAGATTGGATGTAATATAAGGCTTCCTCGTCTATATCTTAATCTGAACCGATTTTCTTTTATGTCGATAAAGTATTTTCTTCACACAAAACGCTTTCTAGTGCTGAATTTCATCAAGACTGGATGAAATAGAGCTAAAAACATAAATATAAATATAAAATAAACAAAAATATCTACGACTTTATTTTGTTCGGTAACTTATAGTGAAATTTTACGTAGAATATTTCATCCATACACATCAACCCTCTACATTTATGTTTTGTGGGTCAGTTTAGGCCTATTCAGAATATGTACGAAATTAACCCTAAAACCGATTTTCAGTTTTGCCTTATTTCTACCATTGATGTTGATTTTTGAGCTTTCGTGTATTCAGAGACTCATTGTAGAATTTAATGGCAAACATTTTTGTAGAACATTGTATCCCGTTATATCCCTGTTTTAGGGGAGTTTACGTACCCATTTCGACAAAAGGGTCCCAAAAGACCCATACAGTGAGGCGATAGAGGGTTAACATGTTCCACAAAAATGTTCCTTTTAATATTTTAAGTAAAAATGCTCAACATACCCTACACCTAAAATCTAAGGATCACATGGTTTTCTAGGCCGATTCGTCATAAGAATGTTCTCAAGGGGTTTGAACTTTGACCCCCCTTAAAATAAGATTCAGACGTAAACTTTCAAAACGCCGATACACGTATATTGTTTTTTTTACCCCCTCTACCAAATTCCGTTGACAGAACTTTATAATTATCGAAAAAGTTTCATTTTGTTGTACAGTGTTATACTTCGATCGGTACCTCAAGGTGAGTCCAGTTCAAATATTTTTGGTAATTACAACTTTTTCCATGAAACTTATTCCACAATAGGATATAACTTATATCATATTGGACTACGAGTGACCAACACATATTTCTGGTAAAATTTGTGTATATCCTTCCAAGTTTTTAAATAGCTCCCGAACAGGGACCGTTGTGTGGAAGCTTTTCAAATTTAAGGTCATTTAGCTCTAAAATACACAAATTCCATACGATCACGTCTAAATTTGGAGTTGTTCGTTATGAAGGACCTTTAATTAACAGTGATGGAACTGGACCACTCAGGCTCATATTTTTAATATTATAGCCCCCATACAAAGGTCGTTCCCGATATCAGAACCAAAAGATCTAAAGGCTGCATATAAAACCACATTCTGATCATGTCCTGCCACATTGGACCATATTAGTCCATGTTTTTGAAAAGAACAAGCACGAAAGACCCTCCCAATTAATGGTTCCGCAGCATAAGCAGCCACGAATTTTACCAACCACGGTCTAGAAGCCACATATTAGATCTAATCTTGATGAAGGTGGGCACACGTTATTTTTTCGGACCAAAGAAGGACGTTATTAAAATTGAAGAAAATCCGCTCAGATTTCAGATATCTAAATACAAATATTCGTCGTCTGAGTAGTCTGTTTTCAACTCTAGAAGCCACATCTTGTCTACATGAAGTTTGCAGTCAAGTTTTGTGAACAAAGGATAGACGTTATATTTCATCAGATACAAAAAATATTTGAGCCACTATTAGACGTATTCTTACTTTAATTTAAACTGTGACCTAAATACATATATATGGACATGACCCAAATTTTAAAACTAATGTCATATCTAAATTTGTGAAAAACATATATTTGAAAGCTATATCTTAATCTGAGCCGATTTTCTGAAATTTTATCAAGATTGTATGTAATACTACTATGTGCCTTCTACAACTAATAAAATAAAATTGAATGAACATACGTGTGGAAGCTATAACGTCCGCCTATGGGCATAACATTTATTTGCGCACAATTTCATCAAGATTGGATGTAATATGTAGCTTCTTGGGCTTAAGACATAATATCAGATAAACTTACATATGTGCCTGTTCGACAACGAAATATATACCGACTTTGTTCAATTTCCGTAACATCTTTGCTTGGTTCAAAAAACTGTCTTTCGCTAGGTTTCACAAAGATTGCATGCAATATGTGGCTCCGAAAAATTAAAAAAAAAATAAAATCGAATGTGACATCTACATCTAAATTCGAACAGTTTTCTTTAATTTTAATAACGTACTCGAATAAAGATGTATGTGTAGGAGCTATATCTAATTCATTGCGTCCGTCCTTGGACCAACAAACTTACTTTTGTCGAATTCCAAAACAATTCTTACTTCTGTAAAGTTTCATGAAAATCGGACAGCAATTGCGATTTGTAGTTAGATAACAAGCTACAGATGAACGGAAATTAAGCACAAGGAAGTTTTTTTGTGCCGAGGAAGGACGTTATGTATATATTCTACTATTCAGTTTAGTTAAGTTAAGATATAGCTCCCATATACTATGTATATGT